>BPLS01000144.1:1480576-1554599 GCA_019656275.1 Rhododendron kiyosumense | reverse complement strand
GAGAGAGAGAGAGAGAGAGAGAGAGAGAGAGAGAGAGAGAGAGAGAGTACAACTTGTGTTTTTTTAAGGCAGATTGACAGAGCTAAGCCCTTTTTAATGGCATTGAGCACTGCTTGATCTTATGTACCTGTTTCTGACAATCGAAAGTTATTAAAGTAGTTTATTTTTCATCACAGATTCAACTGGCTCACTAACATTTGTGACTGGTGTCAGACATTCAAAGTTTTGAGCAAGGCGCAGCTACAGAAGAGTAGTTTGTGGAGGAACGGTATCCAAGTGAATTCAAAGTTAATTGGCATCCATCTTCAGATGCGCGTCCGGCCCTTAGGGAAGGCTGGTGAGTATGTTGTTAAACATATAAAGTTGCTCATAAAGTTGAGCCGTGTATTTATTCGTTGCTCTAGATGATGTAGGCATATTTATTCTCTCATTATGATATAGCTCGAGCAATTTGTCCCGACCAGTTGCTGGGGAGAGTCTGTTTCCATTTATATTTTGGCTAGTCTTGTGAAGAGAATCTCTCTTTCTTCTTCTCTGTATCAAAGTCATGGCAGTTGCTGTGGTCCGGGGACTCTGGACCAGTTTTTTGTTCTCCGTGATGGATTAGTAGAAACTGTTTCATATCTATAATGGACACTATGGCAATACAGAAAGCACTCTTACTTTTCACTTTCTTTTCACGCCGCATTCTAAAAGTTCTAATTATGCCAATGGTCGGAAACTTGGGTCCGTCCTATCATTTCACTCTCGCCACAGCTAGTTCAAAATCTGTGCTCAACAAGGCCGGTCTTTAACATTTTGGGGGTCCGAGGCAAACTCCCAACACGGGGCTTTCTAGACATCTGCAAGTCTTGGGTGATACCCTCCCAGGAGGTTGAACATGGGAGGTTGAACATGCCAGTGCACAAAACTACATATAATTGTGAAAGGATTGAATCAGATTAGAGGAGATCCGTTTTATCGATCATTTGGTTGAGTGTCCTTAGTCGCCCATGAGAAGCCATTCAAAAAGTCAGTTTTCTTCATCCAATAGCTGCGATACTTATCAGTTGATTAGTATGGGAAATGAGAACATACAATACAAAACTCGGTATATGTATGTGAATCGATAATCACACAATTGGAAAAAAAAAGAAAAGAAAAGAAAAGAAAAGAAAAGAAAAGAAATTACATGTTCTGTAGTCTGATTCTTTTTTTCCCAAACATTGTTTGTAGTTTGCACACTTGAAAAGTGGAACTATAACAGTGCAGCTAATGCGCCCAACGAGGGGAAATTTCAACTGCGCTGAGAACCCCTGGAAACGATGGTAGAAGTTAGGGTGTAAAATAAAGGTCCGCCTCAGCCCAAGCCGACTCATTGTTAATCGGGCAATCCCAGCCCAAGCCCACCTCCTGCCACATTCAGGGTGCTTAAGCTGTGTCGACTCACTTTAGAAGAACCCAGATGACCATGAGTGTTCATGTGATGATCTGGGATCGGGCCTGGGCTCTAGGCCCAAATCCTGCTCAAAATGTCTAGTTTCAGGCAGCGTGATCAGTTTGCCACCAAGCCAGACTTGGCTCGGGTTGGGCATCAAAACTATGGCCCACGCCCAACCATGGGTGCCGGGCTGTGGGCCTGCAAGTCATTATCCGCAGGATTTTGTCAGACACGAGCTTGAATGTCCTCTTGGAGAGAGATCCCAGCAACGTATCAAAACAAGCAAATTTCTATAGGACATAATATACCTAAGTTCGTGTTATCTTATAGAGGGTTGATCTCCAGTAGCCCCCGTTTTTCGGCTGTCTTCGGCTTGCTTTCTTCAGATGCCTTGTACGTAGCTCAATTCTTTCATATAGGACCGTCAAGGATATCCCCCTGGTCCATGTTCTTTGGTTTGTGTTCGTCTTCCCAAAAAAATCCCTAGGGTAGACACAAGCTAATTGGCTCAAATGCCAGCTTAACCACACGAGGCTAAGGCCTTTAACACATAAACAGAAGCATCGAGTACCTTTTCACAGTTCACATATATGCATATATTCAAAGAATCAAAGTTTGAAAAGAAATAGAAATGGATTCTTCAGTCATTTAAATTGAAAATGTTCTTACACTTGCACTGAAGCCGCGTCGACCAGCCATATATTAAGGCCAACTCAAAGTCAAATAAAAGAGCTCCTCTACTTGGACCAGGGAGAATAAAGAAATGGTCAATCAACGACCATCTCACATTGCAAATTACCACTATTTACAGAATTAGGGCTCAAAATGCCACACTGCTTGCAGCATATACTACACTTTGTCATTTCCTTATTAGATTGGTCAAATAAATGGTAACTAAATGATATATAATACCTCCAAAGCTCCTGTGTCCGCGGCAACTGCTCCACTTCCATCGCTTTAGAAGCATCTGATTGGCTACTGAAAATGACAAAAATCACTACATTAATAATAGTAGTTTCCATTAATCGAAACAAAATGACCTTGGAAATAAACTAACATTCCAATCTTATTTGGAAGACTTGTTAAGCTAAAAAATAACATTGTAAGAACGTGAGCGAGCGGACAAGCTTTTTGATGGAATGAGGAAATAAAAAGACAAACAAGTTGGCTTCAAACTCCAGGGATATACCATGTCTAAGAAAAGCATATTATGAACCAGAAAGGAATATGTGAAACCGTTCCACTCGGCTTAGACAACCATTTGAAGGCTTTGAGTGGCCATTGGACGAAGTTTTGTGATGCAAAAGTCTCCTCTTTTTTCTTGACCGGAACAAGACATCTTCAGTGTCTAAAACATAGGAGACCTACCAATACCAATACACCCATATATAGCTTAAAAAAGTCATGATTTGCACTCATAATTAGATTGACATCAAAATATGGTTTATAACTCAAGAAAACACACCTTGGATGAACTGCAAGATATCTTGCACTCTAGACCATTCACAACTTGGAGTCCCTCCATGGCTTGGCATGTACCAGAAAAATCATCTCCACAATCAAGTTCGCGTTTATTTCTACAAATATGAGCACATATTCACCAACCAATAGTTAAATATATTACAAAAGATTTAATACCTTTCTCCATAGTGAGAGTAGTATGAGATTTTATGTTCGCTATTGGGAGTCTAGCTCAGCTTCACAAACATTATTGTCGTCATACTCTACTATTGTTGAGAAGTCTACGCTACGAAAGACTGGAGAAAAGTATTAAAAACAAAAAAAAAACAAAAAAACACACGTTTCCTAACTTTCGGTCAAATCGGATAAAATGAAACTTTGGAAGTGAAGAATCAGAGGCAAATAAATAATAAAAAGTAATATAATAAATGAAACAATGGAACCATCATAATACTTTTCAACACATTTTCTACATACCTTCTCAAGAAAATCCCCGACTTCTCCTTTTTGTCAGAAACAAATGACAAGATGTCATCATGCAGATAACCAGCAAAATTTGGGTCCATAGAAACAGCTGCTACTTCAGGCTTATCATGGCCACAATCCATAAGCTGTATGGACAAACGAGTGGGTGCACTTGTCTGTGGCAAATTCAAATCCACTTGTATATCAGGTCTTAATCAAAACCATAATTCTCACAGTTCGACATATATATCACCACATAAAAATTCCAGCCAGATTGCAAGAGGAATGCACAAGTGTCAAAGACTTACATATCCGATGCGATATATGTTCTCCTCCTGAAGAAGAATCCGGGCATTTTCTTGATAAATTCCATCAACAAATGTTCCAGCTTTTCTTGATTTTTCATATGCATATAGTTGAAGAAGTTTGTTGTCCATCTCGTCAGTTGCAATAGTTTGAAGCTATTGAAGAAGAATGGAAATGATTTCTTCCGTCAGAATGGGAGAACCAACATGCAAGACAAGCAAACAGGATTCCTATTACATTACCTGTTTGACAAGTTTATAAATCAGCTTGTCCAGGGTGAAGAGAAGATATGACTGCGTTCCAATAACAGCTCGGCAATCATCCTCAAATTTTGTATTATCAGAGGAGCCATCAAGTAAATTGTAAAGTGCACTCAAGAATCTAAAACAAAAAAAGGTCGCAAATTAATATGTATTAATCATTTCAATGTTGCTGAAAGCAAAATTGCAAAGCCAACCCACCTCGCATACAGATCAGATGGACTTGTATCGTTTGAACCCCTCCACTTCTTTTCGGCAGAAGAAGAATTAATCTTTGCTGATTGTAATCTCTCATACAGTGTCTGAAAAGTCCAGTGGAAGAAGGAAACACAACAAGAATGAGAACAATCATACAAAACACCCTGAAAGATCAACAACTTGAACTAGCTTCTCCGCAATTTGTATTTCCAACTGTAGGGTGCAGTTTTGGGTTGACGGCCCATCAAGGGTCCCACATCAATGATCCAAACTGTTTACTTTGAAGTGTTCCTTGAGAACATCATCCTATAAAAACCAGACTGTGTAGCCAGCCAATCTCATTTTTTCAAGACAACTGTGTTTCAATTGCGTTGCTACCAATATCTGATCAATTTGACTTTTTGGCCAGTCGTTGTTTTGGTAAACTTTTCAAATTGAACAGCTTGGATGATTGATGTGGTACTCATTGTGGTCCCAATTAGAAAAAACCGCACTCTGTATTTGGGTTTACGCCAAATAATATCTCAAAACAAACAGGGCTTACTTGATGAAGTCTGAAAAAAACATAAAAGGAATCATTTCCGTAAAACACATGGGAATCCTTCTCCTTGTCATGTAATGCCAGAGGAACATGCTTTGTAAGAGGCCTCACTGTGTGTAGAAAACACTCTGAGAATGGCAACGATGTTCCATCTCCCTCAACCTCATGGGCATCCGCCATCCCTTCGGCCTCACCTTCACTTTCTGCCTTGTTATCGTTTTCACCTTCTTCACGGTCATCATGGGAGCACTCACCGTTAGCAGACTCGCCACTTCCTGGAACACCACCATTCTCAGAGGCATTCTCACTGTCCTCTGATGACATCTGACCACTTTCCTCACCTTCATCATTTTGTGCAACTCCTGCCTCACCACAACATTTTTCTTTTTCTCCATTTGCAATTTGAAAGTGGCTGCTTGCACCAGCGGCACTATCCTTTGGATTATGTGCTGCTTCGGCATCACCATCTCCATATGCTGCAAAATTACCCTCGAAATCTCCGTTCGGAGATAATTCACCCTCCTCCCTTTCAGTTTTGATGCCCTCTGCAATTGACCCATGTGAAGATGACACTGGTATTGTACAATCACCAACCTGTAGCATCAAAGAGGATAAAGCAATAAATCAACATAGAAGACTGAAACCATCAGCAACCGAGTAAAAAAAATCCACTTGCAAGCTATCCAACTCGTAACCCTAGCCAAGAGAAGATCATACCATCAGGACACAAGGCTCCAAAAGGTGCACTTTGTGGGTTAATACCATCTAACAACCTTAAGTCATAAAGTTAGGATTTCCGCCAAGGAAAGTAACTTTTCTGGATCTAGACCTCCTATTCTGTTGAAGGTCAAGGCAAGATCACGTGGCAAATGATCGATTACAGAATATAGCATGAATAGTAGCTTAAGAATGCGGAGGAGAGGCATAGGGGTTTCAAATTATATCCGGGCTTCAGGTCAGAGGGTCAGTCACAAATGGTTACGTTGTTCTATTTATCCAGTCACAGGTCCCATTACCTTGCTATTGCTTAGTCAATGGTCTGTCAATAAGAAACATTCAGTCTAAGTGAGAGAGAGAGAGAGAGAGAGAGAGAGAGAGAGTGAGTGATTTGCAGCTGCTTATCATGCTCAAAAAATGATGCCAAGAATCTGTCATGAGAAAGCTAGATACTTTCAACAATGTCCCATATCTCAGTGGTAAAATTGCAATCAGCATATGCCATATGGAGACTATCTAAAAGTGTTGTACACCTCCCCTCATAAAGCCCTAATATGCCCTAACTCTAGGAAATTAAGACTTTGGTGTACCCAACTGCAGCTTGATAACAAAAGTGTCCATATATCTAAGTTCTTAAAACTTAACCTGTTCAGCGTTTCTGCAACTAAGCACGTTTGAGGACACACGAGCATGGAAAATTGGTATTCATTTTAAAGATGAGAGGCTAATCACTGAAGCTCCATGGAAGGAAGTATTCAATTTTGTTTTTCCTCAAACTATCTTAAGGGGCACAAATTTTGGAAAATCACTACTTCAACACAAGAAATTCAGTAGTCAGTACTATACGTGCTTTTGAGACTTGAAGAAAAATAGGAAAATTAAAAGAGAATAATTACTTTCCTTGCTTTCTTTGTTTGTTTCCACATATTTGAGGGATGTTAAAAAATAAAAACTAGAAGAGAATTAAATTGATAGTCACTTTCCTCCTATTTTATTTCCATATTATTTCCCATTTCCCTTTATTTCTCTAGTTGGTTCCTCTTTATAATTTTCTTTCCCAGTTCTCCATGAAATCACAAATGAAACTTATTTTTCTTCTTAATTTATTTCCCTTCTCTTTTCCAAATCCAACAAAAGAAAATATTTATTCCCTCAGCCCCATATTGTTTGCCAACTATTCTCTTTGGGGTGTCCCAAACTGTTTGTTTTCTTTAAAAAGTAAAGAAAAAATGGGTATTTATTTCCATAAATTAACATCATAAATGACTAAAAGTAGTTTTAGAAGTAGAGAATAAGAAGCAATGATGGAAATCTAATCAAATTTTCGTAAGGAGAGATGCATCAATTGCATGTGCCCTTAATGTACAGAGCAAACAATATGGAATGGAGAGAGTAATATCTTTAAGAACAAATCAGAGAGTATTAGTAGTTAGAACCAACAGCACTTGGCAATTAAATTCTCTTACTTGATAACTTAAGAATGCCATTCCCGTGAATTATCTTAACGAAATAAGTCACCGTACCTCTGATGAAGGTAAAATTCCATCGCTAGGCATCATTTCAGGCCCACCCTCAACAAAAGCACTGCCACATCCGGTAGGAGTATCACAAAGGCCTTGAATTAAAAAAAAGTTCAGATCCCACCCATCAATTTAAGAGAAATGCAACCAAAAGAATGACTGGAAGAGTCCAGAGAGCAAGGGGATGGAATAAACCATATACTCTAACAGGATTAGAAACAAAAAGCAAACCTGATGTGTTTTCTGTATTTGCTCTTCCACAAGATTCATCCACTCCAGCAGCTGGGGATGTGTTTGAATTAGCTAACTGATTATTTGAACTAACTTGTCTTATGAACCCTAACCTTTCGTCATCAACAACACTATTACTCTGAACATTTCCAAGTAGAGGGGTGTTACATAAAGTATCACTTCTACTAGAATGATCTAAATCATGAGGTTCATCTGCTTTAACCCCATTATCACCATTTGCCAACCAAACGCGGCACGAACTCAATTGTTCAAGGGGAATACTTCCACCTAAATTTTTTGAAGGATTTGATTCTTCTGTAGTAATAAAAGTAGAACCACAAACTGGACTTCCATCACTTTCTCCAATGGTTAAAGCACCAGTTTGCGCAGTACGATTTGCAGCCTTTATGACATCTTCTGTGTCCTCTGCCCCCTGAGGCCTAGAAGGAACCCCAAGCATAGGTTCCACGAAGGTTGTCCAAATCTTCATAACATTGTCCAGCTGTTCAGTAGTACAAACTTCACCACAGGAATATTGGATGAGCTGGTACAAGTCTTCATGGATGTCCAAATCAGGATATTCAAATTCCATATGTGGAATAATAGGTTGTCGATTTCCAACAGCAATAGCAAGCAGCACATCATCTTCCGTGCTTTTCTTTTCACCAATTTCTTTGATCTCAGACAATAAGGCTGTACAATGATTTGAAAGCAAGAAGATCATTTCTAGCTGAACGAAAAAACTGGGGGAGTGTCATATGGTAATTCAATGAATTTTGATGTTGCACATAATGTTACAAACTAGTCAAATTTCTATACAGTATTTACAAATACCAATTTGTCTCCTTAAAGCAGGCCAGATGGTCTAAATTTCAGTCTAGATGGTTGGTTGTATGTCAGACTCCAAAGTTGTGTTAGACACATTGGACTGTTCACTGTTCACATTCCATTGATGTCCAAACACTTTGACAATTAGCAGAACTACAGATGTCCTCATGAAGAGCACATGCCAAGTCAATTGAACTAAAAAAAAGTTTACATTTACAAAATAAAAAGAAGCCTCCTTAAACGAAGGAGGGAAACAACTTTTCTTAGTATGTACGACAAAAAAGAACCATGATATTTGCATCATGAATGTGGAAGTGGGTATCAACATAAGGAACCATTTCAGAGACAAGCAAAATTCTTTTCCATAAAATCTGGCATCAAACTGCAAAAGGTCAGATAAATGATGTCCTAGTTTCAAGCCTTTATAATTTGCCAGTAGCATAACTTCAACCATAAGGAAAATGATTTGAATGAAGTCCCTATATTCCTGAAAGTCATTTCAAATTAAATCAAAAGCATTATCTGAACCTTAGTATAGAAACTATTTTACACTTCTTTGTAGACACACACAACCTCAACATGGCTTCAGAGAGCTGACTGTATTACAAACCTACAACTAGAAATAGAAATCCTAAAAATAAACCAGGAGAAATTAATTTGAATAATGCATCATCATTAAACACGGTACGGAAAAAAGACTTTCGTGCTCAGTTGCCTAGGGTTCTGGGCATGTGCTTCACCTATATATGCTAAGTGCAATCTTACAAATCTAACCCTTATTCAAAGAGCTAGGGTTGCATGCAACTATATAGCGCTACCAATAGCTCAGATCTTACTCAGAATCTTAGAAGACAAATCTAGATCAGATCTGATCAGATATGTTACTGATCACAAATCTGCACAAATCCAGATCCAATTGACAACAGATCCCCTTTCTGTTGATCAACATCGATCTGGAATTAGCAATCTCAAAGACAACAATAAATTACAGTATTTTTTTTTTCATAAAAAAGATATCTCATAATGCCTCCAGTTACAAACCTCCACTGCTTATTTCTGAGGGAAAAATTAAATAGTTGACAACAAAGAGAGATTCTTCTACAGCTCCCGGATCCATATAACCTGATAATTTCTGCTCACAGATTTACAACATAACTTACATATAAAGAACTCCAAGTATAGAACAATTAGCTAAGAAGAGAAAGATGTGAAATGTAAATGGGAGGGAGATGTGCTAAGGAGCCAGGAAGCATGAGGGATGTAGATCTTGAATCGATCATGCATTCATGCCCAACTCTGCGAACAGATCCAAAGGAGGAGGAGGAGAGAAGCGGCTGAATGAGGAAACCCTATCTTCACTCAGATATATAAAGCAGCCCCCACAGGATCATAAGAAATCCAACGGTGGATATGCAAAGTAAGAAAATAGGATTTTTCCTAAATAATGATGAAAATACTTCTTATTCCGGATCTTATTCCGGATCACCAGTGCCCCCAGAACGGATCACATCTAATTCAACGTAAACATTTTAACCAATGGAGCAACTGCATTTGGATCAAACTCAGACAAATGGAGTAGACTCCTTTTGCTAATGCGTAATTAGACTTTAGTCTTCCTTTTTTCTTCTTTTACAAAATGCTTCCCACACGAAAATTTTCCACAGGCAAATATTCCACTTATAGGTTAAATAAGGATCATCCATAGAAAATGTCTTGTGAAAATTAAGGACAACCAAGTGATGGTTTAGGACACAAAATGTTTTGAATTAACACTGGACACTCCACAAATTTAAGATATTGGGGGAATGAAACCTAGTAATTTTGGAATTACTAAATTTCAAAGTTCTTTTACAATTTTGAATGAACAAAAGACACACAAGTTTCAGTACAGGTTGTGGCTGTGTAAGTACTCCTTATACACCTTTACATATACTTAAGATTACTGATACTCCCGATATATAACAAAAATGTAATTCCTGTCTCATTGTCCGTGCTGATAATTAATACCATGCAAGAATGTTCTCAAAAGATCTGAAAATCATTATCTAAGCACAACTTAGCCACCAGAAGACAAGCTTGAATTCCTCAAAAGACTATTATCAATAGCTAAAGATTATTTGGTTAGAGGATCCTAATATTAAGATATTCAAATTTGCATTAATTCTCATCCACATCGAAATGTTCAGTTCTAAGTTACCTTTTGTGCTCAAGCTCTTTGCGTCCTGCTGCTTAAAGTAAAAGCTACGATGATCAAGCGACTTGTGATAGTTCTTGGCGTATATTTCAGCCCAAACTTTATTAAAATCAGTATGACACCTAGCCCACTCCTCTTGTTTCTGCTTCAAGCGAGTCAATATAACTGGCAGTGCAAGAGGTGCATTTTTCCTCAATACATCCACTGCATCAAGGCCGTGGTCACCATACAACCGTTCAATGCACCTTATGTTCAGAGCTGTAATAAATGAGACATTAGATTCAACATGACTTTGCAAAAAAAAAAAAAAAACACATATATGGCAAACTCATTACTTATTTATTAACTTGCATCACCTGTTAAATGGTCCTCAATACGAATAGGACTATCCATTCTAACTGTGTTATCACTAATCTTGCTCAATAGCTCCTCCACGCGCTTAGTTGTCACATTAACAGACTCCAATAACATGTCCAGTTCAAACCTGATATCAAAAATAACAATAACAATAGCATCATCAGTTATTGAACTCCATACAATTTCAAAGAGAACACTTTCAAGCAATTTGATTGCGCATCCAAAAATGCTATGTTGACCATCTACAACAACCATTTACTTTTATTACCATCTCATGTGGCACAACCCACAAGGGCTGGATATTATTAGTGTCTATGTTGTATGCATAGCATTCCACACCACATGTAAGAGCAAATGGTCGTTGCATAGCGTTTGTAATGGCACAAAAAAGAGGGAGAGTACAAAGGGTGTACAGAACTATAGAAGCATGGACCCTATGACGCACGGATACGGACACGAACACTGACACCAACACAAACACGGGAATTCTAAAAAAATGGGGACACAGACACGGCAGGGGACACGCCACGTGTATGTTTATTTATTTTATTTATATTTTTTTCAATTTTTTCCCAAATTTAAATGGCAAAATGTGGACAAAACGAAAAATCCATAGTTCCAATACCATTCAAACAAAATAAGACATCCATAAGTTCAATACAACCCTATTGAAAAATTATAGTTTGACCCCAATTTTTTTAAAAAAATACACTTTAACCCCTGTCGTGTCCCCATTGGTGTCCCCCTGTGTCCTCAGTTGTTCCCCCTAAAATATTTAAATTAAATTACGGGACACATCACCACGTGTCCCCATGTCCGACACTGCAATACATCGACCTCTAGAGGTGTCGGTGCTTCATAGCATGGAACTAAACTAGGATCAAACGAGGATCTATTCGAGTAGCAAAAACTTGAAAGAAATGCAGCACATCGCACAATTGGGTAGGCAGCTAAACTACAAATCTAAGGCTGAAGCCTAATAGGAAAGAAAGAGAAATGAAAACCAAGGGAAAAAAAATTAAGTTCTACTTCATCTCAAATAAAGTATGATATGTTTAATACAGTAGATTTTATTGGACGGCTCCAGGTTGTTCCAAACCTGTCATCTTCACATCGAAATAAACTTTCTTCGTACTGGTTTTTGCGCATGTGCTTAAAAGAGTAATCCTCACTTCCGGAAGTGACAGACACCCAATGATCATTCAATACTTCAGCCCCAATCTCAGTCCTCTGGCTTGCAGTAGGGATTGGATACTGCACAGAGCAAATCAAGACACATAATGCAGAAGTTAGAAGAAGTAAGAACAATACCTCAAAAGTAGGAAACTTTGAGGAAGCTTACATTCTTTGGCAGAAGTCGATAACTAGGAGTGCATTGCTCACAGTTTGAGAGGTCAAGTTCTTGAATGGGTTTCGCCATATACTTATCCTTGCTTGATAACAGAGATACCCTGTGGCTTACTGCATCTTTACTACCAAAGGCTACAGCTTTGTCAGGCCGATCCCTTTCTCTTTTCTCAAAACAATCTCCATCTTTATCCTTATCATCCCTCTCACGATCCCGGTCTCTTTCCCTATCCTCTCCCTTCAGTGTCCTGGGTAAATTTCCTTCATTCCACAATGATCCTGCAATAAATTAAAAGCCGTGGTTGTCAGAATTACTGTGCACAAAACATCACATATACTAATGCCTCCCTCAAGACTCAAAAGTCACATAAAAAATTACATAAGACCAAATATGATACTGAGCAAATAGAACCATATAAAATAGCAATATCATACAATTAAAAAAAGAACATTCAACCTACTTTTACTCATCACACCGGCAACAGCAAGAAAACCATCTGCAGGAAAGATCTTAATTAGATAAACTCACAGGAATGAAAGATCCAGAAAAGATATGTAGTAAGCAATAGCCCAGCAAAATATTCTAAGAATGAAAACTTGATAAACTGCAGTCAACAACTATTACCAATCTTTTCACACCGCGCAAAAAATTCATTGAATCCCTCCATTAGGTCTGGATACCTCCCAAGCAAACCTTTAACCTGGAGCAACCAAGAGAATTCAGATATCATGGGCACATCCCATATATGTAAGAAACATTTCTATAAGAATGCCAATCACCTAAGCATATCAAAATTAAACTGTTTGGTAAATTTCAGATATCATATTTCTCAAGACTTTCAAACTTAATGTGTGAAGGGTTTCAATTATCTGTTCTAGTTAGTGTTCTAAATGGCGGTCGCCCAGGCCACCTAGGCACTTGGAGGTGCCCTGCCGCCACACCAATAGCCCTTGGCGTTTGATTTGGCGCCCATGGAGGTCTTGCGGCCTTGGCGGCGGCATCAGCGTCTTTGGAGGCCTTTGGCGGCCTAAAAAAATAGATATAAAAAATAATACGAGAGAGGTGAGCGAAACCCTACTACTTATTGTCTTATTCAACATATTTGCAAGTTTCTACTACTTAATTTCATTTGGGTTTGTATTTTTAAGTTTGAACTTGCATTATGGATACATGGAATATAGTTTGATTGGATAATGGTTTGTTAAAAAAAAAAAAAAATTCCACCGAATTGCTTGGCGCCGCCTAGGTTGCTTGGCACCGCCTAGGTTGCTTGGCGCTTGGAGGTGGGTCTCCGCCCGACTACCGCCAAGCACCATTTAGAACATTGGTTCTAGTGTATCACCCTCAGCTCGGTGTTCATGATAGGCTCCCTCTTTGGACAAGATTGGTGAGAAGAAGAATTAGAGAAAACCAGATCTCGGCAAGAAATATCGACGGAGATAAAGAGATTATAAGTGATCAAAGAAATGAGAGGTATTATAGAATTAGAAACTATGGATTCTAAATGTTTACAAGATTCTAAATGTTTACAGCTGACAAATTTTCAACAGAGTAAATAAAGGTATCCATCACTGTCATAAATGCGCAGGTGCTATATGGTGACAGTGCTAATTGTATTGGCAATTAAATATAAAGGATCAAAGATCGTATTAAGGACTAAAGTATCACGCACACAAGGAGCCATGATTTAATATCACGTGGAAAAATGCAACAAGGTCGAAGAGTTTCCTTTCTACAAAGGGCAACCGCAATAAGCAGTAACTATTAAGAGCAACAGTGGGAACAAAGAAGAGTCTCGTCATACTCAGTTTCCATATCCAGTCATCAAAGAATATCAAGGCAAGAATGGAAAAAAAGGTCTGCTAGGCAATGACACATTGCAGTATTGTCTATTAACAAATACATGTACAAGTTTAGGTAAACAATTGTGGTAGTTGACAAAACAGCTACTATCATACAGACAAAGTACCCAACAGGGAAACAATAAAATGTCAAAAAAGCAGGGGAATTCACGTCTAGAATCATATCTATTTCTGAGGAACACCAAGCAATAGAGACTGAGAAACTATGATTAAAAATAAAAAAATAAAAAACAACTCAATAGAAAAAGGTGGGGAAGTACGATGGCCATCCGGTGCATCTTTTGCCCCTCGGAATCAATGTTCTTGAAAAGTAGGCCTCGAAAAACAAAGGCGAAGTTATCCCAGAATGGAGAGGTTGCTAAGAGGCAACGAAGGTTGGGATAGGACAAAGAGTCAAGTCTTGCCTTCCACCAGAAAAATGAGCAAAACTATGTTGAACCCAATTTTCATTGCAAGAAATAACTGAGAGCTTTAAGCACTACTTAGCAACAGCTTGGGTAATGTGTAGCTTAATTGGGCCTTCTTCAGTGCACAGATAGCAAAAGATATTTTACCAAGAGTGATCCCAAGGTCCTAGACAACTATGACAAAAGAGAAAATCTATGGCGATACTTGCAGAAACTCACTCTTCGTAACTCAAGACCTAGTCCTTGCACTCGTCCAAAGTACGCCAGTCAGATATCAAACCATTCATCAGTTCCCTTGGGACCCTCAATTTCTGATGTTTTAGTATGTAGCATCTTACATTCCAAATAAGCACTGCGTAAGGTTAGGGAATGAAAGGTGCTGCAAGAATTCATAACTAGTTCTATAACCAAATGTATATTCTCTTTAAGTAGAATTTTAATGCACCAAAAAAAAGCCCCACTATGTATCAGAAAACAACAACAAACACCCATAAACCGGTTGTACTTGAAACCCAAAACAAGGAAAGCACAAAGACAGAAGAACTTAAAAGCCCGAAAGACATACCATATTTTGCAATTGTGATCGACCAATTATTTCTTTGCTAAAGATATTAAGGCACTTCAGAAATTCCTGGTAAACATTGGAATTATTTAATCTCTCCTTAACTTTCTCACAGAAGGCAAACTCTTGGCTGTACATGCCTGCAAAGACACCAACGAACTCAGGATGCAAGCTTTTTAAGGAAGTATATGTCTAAGAAGCTGAGAACGGGAAGACAACTAATTGATAGCTGCCCAAAGAAGCGCAAACATATATACAAATGTCAGGCTTTTAAGCAATCGTAGCCACAAACAAAATCCAGTTCCAATAAATATCATTCAAGGCACCGATCATGTCATTATCATGTGTCAAAGAACAAAGGCAATGGCATTTCCCTGTTTTGAGATCTCTCTTTTCTGACATTTATAGCAGGTGTACATGTACAAAACACAATTTTCAGGGAAAAGAATTGAAATATGGCAACCTATGTTGATTGCATAAAACCAAATCAAGCAGTTGATGTCCGAAGAAAATGACTCCAGATATGACACATACGAGTTACGGAAAATCAGAACTGAACAAACAAATGAATATTTGACCATAACATAAGAAACAGAGCACCGACATCAGATATAGTTCCAGGAGTGGGAAAAAGTCATAGCGGTATAGCACCAAAACTAAGAATTCGGAAGTAGCATAACCACTCACTTTTGATGGCAGTTTTATTATCATAAGATGATGAACCAGGGTGCATGCCAAAGTTCTCTGCCACTTCAGCACCCGGGTGTAATTGGTCAGCAACAGAGTCTTCAATCCCACAGGTAGCTTTCCTTTTAAGGGGAAAACGCTGCACTCCATCATGCTCAAAGTCTTTATCATCCCGTTCCCTTCTTTCTCGGTCTTTCCTTCTCTCTTTTTCTTTTTCACCACGCTTCCGGTGCTCTTCGTTACTTCTCATTAGTGCTTTATTATGGTCAGCATCAGGCCAGTCAACACTAAGGTCACGGTCAGCATGTGAATCGATAGGCTTCTGGAATGTTAGATTGAAAAAAATAACAATAAATGAGGATGAGAAGCGACCAAAAAAGAAAAGGGAAATAAAAAGAGGAAGGAGAAACTACCTTTTCAACATGCATATGCCTGTCATCATGGCAGAAGACAGGAGATGCTGCAGCAGAAGAATCAGGCAGAAAATTTGTGAATTCCACAAGCAGGTCACGGTGCTCACGGAAAAGAGCAGCAACCTACAAATGGTATAAATTACTACCAACACTCACTATATAGTAGTAGGATTAGATAGAAAACAAGGGGAAGTGCAAAAAAGAAGATAGAAGTTGATGACAAGACCAAAAACCAACAACAAACACACCTCCTGGTAGACCTCGGTAATGGATTTGCTATCCTTCCTATACATATTCAAAATGTCAAGAAAAGCTTTATACACATGATCATCACCTTGAAATCTTATCTGCATGAAAAAAAGTACCAATTAGATGGATATGCTGAAGAGCAAAACTAGATGATCACACTTGAACTGCAGTGTGTCGTTTTCACCTTGATTTTGCTGACAAAATTAATTGCTTCTTCAAATTCAACAGGCTTCTTGCCCGGAGTTGGTTCGTCCTCAGAAGGGAGGGTTATCTCATAGCCCTTTGGCAAAAAGGTATTAAAACCCAAAATTAGGTCTCGATGCCCTTTAAATAATTCCTTCACTCTCGCTATGACACCAGCAGTGTCAATTCTACAAAAAGCGAACAATGGAACGCTGTGATCAATGAGGGAACGTCATTTTGATTCTAAGAGTAGAAGAAAGAACAAATGATCAAACCTTTGAGCCTTGAAATCTTTCATAACATCAAGGAACACATCGTATTTTGCCCTATTGTCTTGAAACATATCCTTAACTGCTTTGAGATAGGCCAATGCATCATTTGTTGTTAGTTTTTGTGCGCTTGATGCGGCTGTCATCTGAGGGTGCCCAGAGCTTCATAACCCAAAAAATTTACGTCAAGAAAAAAAAATTCAAATTCAACTCCTTAAAATAGATCAATTCACTTTGCTGACCCACTTATTAGACATGTCTTTCTTAACATTAGATAGCATATTAGCTATCCCTATAGCTCTATAGCTGAAATCTTCGTATCTATATCTATTGCTTCAGGCCTTTTTAGTTATTCACCATCGCAATTATAACCTTTCCTTTCCTCCAGAAATTGATCTTCCGAGACGAGAGTTATAATTTCAGAGAGATTTTTCATGCAACATCAAGTTTGTCCTTATAAGGATAGTTCCACAAAAATTGATTTTGTTGCCATCAATGCCCAACCTAATCACTAATGGAACCAGCAACAAAAACCCGAACTTTAAATCCAAAGCTTTTAGTCAGAATCAGAAACACAAAATATATTCCTGATCGGAAAATAACTAACGGTATCATGATTTAAGAGAATTAATAATAATTTTCAGGGTGAATGAGCTTAATCTCATTGGTTGCATGACTAAGTTATTAACCTTTATTACTTAAATTAAACACCATATGAAGGAGCTTAATCACGGGTTAATTTCTCACAATACAAGAACAATATGAGAGAAAGAGACTAACGGGTCGGCGCGAGAGGAGACGGCGGGGCGTTTAAGTTGAGAAGCCATGAGCACATCATCTCTAGACCTCTTCATATTTGTAATTAATCACCTCTTAATCTTCAACAAATTGAACCGATTAGAATCACAATCCTGGCAAAAAAAGGAAGAAAAAAAAAACAACAACTCGTGCACTAGATCTGAAAACAAAAACAAAAGTAAACAAAAATTCGAAATTTCAAGCCGAACCTGTTGTGAACGGATCACCTCCAGAGCAGGAATTACATTACTTGAATGCAAAGCAAGGCACAGTATCGTTAGGGAGACAAACAATGTTTTGAATTGAAGTTTGATCTTCGAGTTAGCGGCGAGCAAAGCTTTTCCTTTACACGATGATGATGAAGAAACAGGTACAATTCTGGATGCTGAATGTGTGTATATATATATGTAATATGTATGTGTAAATATATGTCTCGCGGTTTAATTTAGGACATGTATATATGTATCAAAGCAGGCAGGTGTTTTGGAGAGAGAGAGAGGGAGGAGAGAGAGAACGATAATCAAAAATCTCTAGCCAGGGAGGAAAAACAGAGGATGCAAGAGTAGCATAAATTGTGGTGTTTTATTAGGAATAAAAAAAACCACTACACACAATATAAGAAAGACAGGAGGAGAAGGGTGTGTGGTGTTATTTTAATTGTTTTCCTAAGGTATCTGCAGTTAGATGTAAGTTTATGAATACTGTACCGGCTAGTGTTATTTTTCTAAATGCAATAATTTATAGTATGATATATACATTTATTAAAAAAAATATGAGAGAAAATAACCGGACCAATCGATATTGTCCGGTACTTAAAGAAAATAAATAAATTCAAAAGTAGTTCAGTAGGTATTGGCTGGTACCGCCTGGTATTTAAGTCATAACAAAATTAATGGTGTAGGGTACCGAATTTTGGACAATATCGGTATGTACCGACTAGTACGATACGGAATTCATGACCTTGGTTTGATGAGTCCTTCCTTCTTTTTGTTCCATTATTACATACATCAGCGGGTTAGTAAGTTTGTTCATAAGGATTCAGAGGCTCTCTATAGCCCTGAATCCCAAACGTCCACGACAGGGCTCGAATCCTGGCTTCCCACGTGGAAAGACTTGAAGATGTTGAATGAGTTAAAGCCTATTGACCGATGAGTCCCATTTAGGGGCATGGTTTTTGTTGAAGTGGTCCAATAAATAGGAGGTAGAGGTAGACGTAGAGGTGGAGGGTATAATCAATAATGGTCTTTAACGGAATGGATTTATGCATACATATTTTTCAATGGGTTTATAATATATGCTGGGTGGTTGTCTTAAAGTGATTCCATTTGAACCCAAACAAGTCCACGCAGTTGGAATATTTATTACTCCTTCCCAAGATTACCTTCGTCTTCATCGAATTTTAAACCTAAATACCCTTTTCAGGTATGTTGAGTCTCATTTAGGGGTTTCGTTGTTGAAGTGGTAGGTTAAATGGTGAGTTGTGGTGGAGGGCATAATTGTCTCAACATAATGGGTTTATATATGCTTGGTAGTTGTCTACATGCATATCTTAAAGTGAATTCTATTTGAAGTTTTGAACCTAATCAAGTTCTTTCTGGTCCCAATTTTCTTCTTCCACCAACTTGAAATGTTTAATATGTTCCCAAAATACCCTCATCTTCATCAAATTCAAAACCTAGTTTTTTCAACCTCGTCCACCAATGTTCGCCATTACTCATTTACTCGTGGTTGCCTGTATCTCTTTTTGCTCATTCTGGTACTAAAATCCCCAAAATATTACTATAATTCTCATCTTTCATTATCTAACTTTTTTATATATCAGTACTTACTAGGGATGATTTCGGTTCGGTTCGGGGTAAGATTTTCGAAAACCGATTCGGTTTGGTCCAAATATTTCCATGACCAATCCCGACCGAAGTTGAGATTGGTTCGGTTCAGGGTGAGATCGGTTCGGCCGGGAATTTCGGGGATTTTTTTCATTTAATTTAAAGTGTGTGTATATATATATATATGTAAAAAATATAAAATATATAGTAGATTGGTTCGGTTCTGTCCGGCAAAAATTTCAGGAAACCAAGATCAAACCGATTTCGGTTCGGTCCGGTCCGAAAAAATTCCGTCATCACCCTGACCGAAAACCGAACTGATCGACTATTTTTTTGGGGGGGCTTTTGGTCCGTCGGGTTTTGTAACACTCCTAGTACTTACACGTCTTTCAATTTTGAAAAAAAAAACATAGTATTCATACTATAACTTGTTTCACCAATTGAGTTGAATGACCAATCAAAATCATGCAGATCATCGTTATCATCAAACACCGAGGGATGCAAGTTACAATCTTGCAGTTCTCTAGTGTTGGAACAATTCACAAAATTTGCTTCATTTTGCCCAATACCCTTTGATCTGGCCATTTTGTTAATATTTATCAAGTTTCTAATTTGTGTACAATGGGACTTTTCATGAACAATGGAGGTGGCTGAGAGCTAGATGACTTTTGATAAATAAATAAAAAGGGTTAGAATTGATGAACACGAGGGTATATCACAAATGTTTATTGCGATTTATCCGAACTTGCTATTTCACAAGATATTCTTCCAACATGCAATTAACTAAGTAGCTATTTTTATTTTTTATTTTTGGTGTTTTGATTGGCAGCTAAACCAGCTAATTAACAAGATAAATTAAATATAACCTAATTAAGCAATAAGATGGTAATAAAAATTTGGTCACGATCAGTGCGTTTCACAGTTTAGAGGACTGGCGTAGGCTTTAAGCTCAGGGTGAGCCCACGGGCCACGGGTTTCAGTACGGTTTTTTTTTTTTTTAAATCAGCAAAAAGGGTGGGAGGGGGCGACCAGCGTAGCAACTCCGACGTGACCATAGGGATTCCCTACCCGCTATGAAATGTCCGGTTCGAGCCATAACCAGTGGCGTAGCCAGGAATTTAGGTCGGTGGGGGCACCATTGAGCATGGTTTTAAATTTTTTTATTTTTTACTTGAAACAAACAACCATAACATAAAAAAAAAATGAACTTCAGATATAAAATTGCTACAATACACACATATATATAATGAGTCTTTATGGAAAACAAGTACGTGAAAGAGTATTTTTTTTAAAACTTTACAACGATACATAGGATTAAGTGTTATAAGAGAAAAATGTGTATAATTTTTTAATACAAATTATGATGGTATTTATAATTTGGGATAAAAGTGAAATTATTAAAAATTGCAGTGGGGGCGCGTGCCCCCACTCGTCTCCATGTGGCTCTGCCACTGGCCATAAGTACTATCCGAGAAGACAAGCCGTCACCACAATACTACCTAGGTACAAGTGGACATATGTTTGAGTATGTTTTTTCATTTCTCCATTTATTTCCCTTGTGAGAAGCCATAATAATACAACACGAACCGGACACGAAATTAACCGGTTAGGGTTGAGCATTTCTGACACGAAACACAAAAATGACACGACTTAAGAAACACGAATTCTAAATGGGTCGGATTCGGGTGATTTGTGACACGACATGAACACAACCTGTTACCCAGGTCTACTAGTAAATAGTGAGTTGGATAACTACCGGAGCTTGATGCTCTAACATGAACTCGAACCCCCTACCTCCTCCTTAAAACCAAAAGGGTATGTACCATCAGGTTGTAAAACGTTACCTACGCCAAAATAAAGTTCAGAGCTTATATTTTGATTATTTTACATCTCCTAAGACTTTTGGTAGCTAGGGTTTGTGTACCTCGAAAACTATTGAAGGTTTTTCAAAACCTTGTGTGAAAGAATCTAACTTTGAGGGATTTTTTGCTTTAACACATTCAATCTCTACAAAAAGACCTTTTGTGGAATTCAAAAGGAAAGGCAATTCATTTGGAAGGTTTGAGGATTTAAGATTTGGCAATCATACAGAGGTATGATGAACGTAGATTCAACAAATAAGTTTTACGATTTGTGATGAGGATATGCGAACACTGAGTGAAAACTACTTGTAATCATATAATGATTTTAGTGCATGATTCATTCCGGTGATTTCTTTTTGTTTAGGGTTTTCCACGTTTATCAGAGGCTGTTCCATTCTTGTCTAACCCATTGCATTCAACTCTTTAACAAAAAAGAAGAAAAAAAAACTAGATTTTGAAGAGAACAGTCCCCTTTTTGTAAGGGAGTCCTTACTTAGCTTAAGTAAGAACTTCACATTTTTCGATCAAATTTCGATGATCCAAATCGTTTAATGTGTTCAAAACGTAATTTTAAGGGTCATTAGCGAGAAGTTGATTAAAATATGACAGGAAAAGTGTTTGATCCAAATAGCTTTTCATAATAACAGTTATATGCGGACTTTATGAAAAACTGTTTGGATCAAGCACTCTCCGATCATATTTTTAACTAATTTCTCGTGAGGACCCTTAAAATCGCATTTTGAACACATTTAACGGTTCGTATTATCAAAATTTGGTCGAAAAATATGAAATCCTTACTCAAGCTAAGTAAGGACTCCCTTACAAGAAGCTTGGTGTTGAACAGTAATGATGCACATTCCAGAACACTTGTCAAAGTCCAGCCCAATCCGTCCCAATTTGCAGTTCAACCAAGCCCGAAACTTGGGCCTGGGCCATTTAAGATGGTCCAGTTAGCATAACTATCTGATACCAAAAGCAGCAGATATATACTACTATATTGGGCCTCCACCATATTATGATGAGTTGATTTTGGGCTGGATATGTAAAGTGTATCATTTTAGGGCTTTGTTAGACTGAAAGTTTTTTGAATTTGAATTTGTAATAATAAGAGTAAGGAGATAGGGTAATCTATTAAAAAACAGGAGATAGGGTAATGATTGGAGAGTAATAGAGATAAAAATGAAAGTAGTGGTTGGAAATAGGGGTAATGAGTAGATGTTGGAATAGGGTAATAATTTTGAGTTCAAAGTCTCGATCTCTTAACTGAACAAACCCTAAAACATTAAAAATGCACACACAAGCCATGTAACATTTGGATTGAACATGCATTCGCTTCTTAGGTTGAAATTTTTGATGTGTCCTCGATTTTTTTTTCCCGATCGGCGAAAGCCAATATTGTTAGAGAAAACTAGTACCTTGAAAAAAGAGTTAAACCCTTGATATTCTTTCTCTTGACACCTAAATGTACACCTGATGTTGTTCGGCCAAAGATCCCTTGGCCTTGACGAGAAGACATTGAAACATTAATTTGTACACATTTAAGGTTGTTAAATGAGATGATACTCGAATTTGATCCCCGGGAAGTGGGTAACGTAACATTCTTGATCATAAATTACCTTTTAGCCTAAAATCGGAAACAATAAGTCTAGGTACACTACGTCCAACCACTACATCATCCACTACATTTTTTGTAGGGCCCACTCCAGATCCCAAAAAAATGCAAAAAAATGTCCATAAATTTTAAAATAATATATTATGGGGCCCTGTAAAAAATTAGCTCCAACAAATATCGGTAAGTATTATTTCTAGATTCGTAGAAGTGAAACTATGCAGTTAAACAGTTTCGTCCCTACAAATCAAGAAATAATACTTACCGATATCCGTTAGAGCTGATTTTTTACAGGGCTTCATAATATATTATTTTAAAATTTATGAACATATTTCTGTATTTTTTTGGGACCCGGAATGGGCGCCACAAAGAATATAGTGGATAGTATAGTGGTTGGATGGTAGTATATGTAGCATCTCTCAATAGGAAATGATATGTTTGTCATCGTCGGACTATGCGAACGGCTAGGGGATGTTCCAGTTTACTTCTTTTTTTTAAATTTATTTTTTCCAATTTTCAAACTTAAATATAATAAAAATGAAAAATAAGTTTTTAATTTTTTTTGCACCATATAAGAGATCTTAATGAGATCTATCAAATAAGATCCATATTGGTAGAAAAATTATTTGCATAAGCACATAATTTTTGAACTTAAACTTACATTCTTCTTCAAAAAATACTTTTTGAAGAAACCGGAACATCATTTTTGTTTTCCTTTAAGGCCCGTTTGGATGCGGGGAAACAATTGGGGTATTAATTAATAAGGTGATAAGATAGTAGGGGGTATTAGTTAATAAGGGATGACCCACATCGATGTTTATGGATGATGGATTAAATAGTAGTTTGTTTGGATGAAGTATTAGAGAATAGGGATTAAATAATACTTCCTTTGGATGGAGAATTGATAGGGGTATGAGGAAGGGTGGATGATGTAAAAAGCTATTAAATGATCCATTTGCCCTTGTGCAGTGTTAAATTAGATTATTTATTAAATTAAATATATAATTATGAAATTCAACTTTTATTTTCTTTTCACACATGATTAATAAAAAATTATTTAACTAATATAATAAATATATAACAAAATAAATATTAACATTTCGTTTTTTAAGTGCTTTATTATATTTATGTTATATTTTTAAAAAATATGAAATTTTAAAATGTTAATTACGTACCTATTATTTGGATAAATAAATTCAGTTTATCTTTAAAATGTTTAAATTGGATATTTGTTTGAAAATGTTAAATAAAAGTATTTAATAATGTTTAATGTAGGAAATTTTATCATTTTTTTTAAAAATGTTTATTAAAACCGAAATTAAGTGTTTATGTGTTTAAGTGTGGATGCTATAAAAATTAAGTGTTCTAAATTTCAATCTGTTTGAATCGATGGGAAGATTTTATTATTTTGATTATTTTATTCTAAAGGGTCATAATTAAATTTTGACTATAGCGCTCTCATTAATTAGCCCTAAGAAAGTCGTAAAATAAAATATCTCTTAAGGCTAACTAATAAGAGCCCTAAAGTCAAAATTTAATTATGGCTATTTAGGATGAATGATTAAAAAATTAAAATCTTTCCATCAATTCAATCGAAATGAAATTTGAAACACTTATTTTTTATTTTTTGCTTTCCCCAACACCAAGCCTTACAATATTCATTTTTAATTTTTTTCCGGTCAAATTGTTCTTTTTTGAGATGTTTTTTTCATGGGTCTAAGTGTTCATTTTAATTAATTAGTGGTAGGGTCGGAAGAAGAAACAAGCACTTTCCTTTGTCCTCTTCTTTGTTCTTATCGCCAAGAGAGAGAGAACGGCGGCGGCATCGGCAGCAGCAACAACGGGAGGAGGAGGAGAAAAAGAAGAAGAAGAAGAAGAGAGAACGGCTACGACACACTCCCTCTCTCCTATTCCTGGTGAACGCCTCCGTCTCTCCGATCTACTGTTCTTATTTTTCTTCCTGTTCTTGTTTCACTGTTCATCTCAAAAACTCAGGCGGGTTGGGGGTTGCGGGAGGGGGATAAGGAGGGTTAAAATCGTCCAATTTGCATGGGTGTTGGGGGATAACTTAATAACACCTCCAACCCAATCCGAAAATAAGACCGGCGAATCCCCTCTTCTCCGGTCTTACCGAAGTTGCCGGATTATGGAATACCCCTGCGAGTTGCCTTCCCAAACGAGGGCAAGAGATGGCCCCAGGTCTAAAATGAGGGGTATTACTTATCCCCCTTCTTTTACTGCATCCAAACGACCCCTTAGAGTAGAAGGTAATGCATTTTATAGCCTCATAGTCGTTTTTCCCCTCAACCGGTCCATTAAAAAAATTATACTTGACAATTTATACTTACGTAGTAAATTGAATCGATTAACCGAGATGATAATATGTCTACTAACATTACTAACATTAGAGTCCATCTTTAAGCTAACAGAATGAACATCTGAGGATAGGGCTGCTCAAAAAATCCGGTAAACCGTGAAACCGGTCCGTACCGAACTGATCCGTACCTTTTGGATTTTATCCGTGGATTAATGGTCCGGACACGGATTGAAAAATTAGAAAACCATGATTCACGGTTTGGTCCACGGATTTTCATTTCGAAAATGTGGATTAATCGAACCGGACCGTGAGATACTTATTTTATATAAATAAATATAATATATATATATATGTGTGTGTGTGTGTGTGTGTGTGTGTGTGTGTATAATTAATTGTTAGTAATGTTAAAACTTTTTTCTACCAACTTTAGTACTTTATCTTAATAATGGGATATAGTGTAGATGTATATAAAATATAGGGGGTAAATCGTAGTTTTTTTTATAACTTACAGGTAACCCTAGTTCAATTTCAGTAGTTTGTGTCTTTTCCAATATTTTTTTTTAATGTTATTTACTATAATGATACAATCTAGTGTTTAGATTCTTTTGAATCTGATTTTTGAAGTAGGCCTTTGATAGTTTATGTAACAAGTATTTTCTGGTGGTGTTAAACTTAATTTTGAGTGTAACCTTCTTCCCTTTTAGTGTGAGATATATGCTTAAGCTTTATTTTTGTTAAAATCCGTGGACAAAACCGTAACCGATCCGCGAGTTACAGATTGGATTGGAACCGCGAGCAACCCTATATGAGGATACATGAATTTGTCTGTTGTAGGTTATTGACTACCCCAATAAGATCCTTGCAACAAAATATATAGCTTTAACGCAACCATAAATAAATAGCGATACCATAAACTAAATGATAAAACCTATACCTTATTAGTTTCTATAGGCCTTAGACACTCACACTTTAAAATCAGATCCTCCATGCTAAGTTAATGGTAAAACAATTCCATTTTCATCGTACCAACAAAAAAATCATTAAATCAATGCCGTCTTTCTTAATGGCTACAAAGTGACGGCGTGGCTTGTCTTCAAGTGTGAAGATTGGGGGAGGACAACCAATGCAAGGGTCCTTATGTTTCATTATGGAATCATATAGCTTGTAGCCTCTTCCTCCATTGTGAAACTACAAATTCACAAGCTAGTCTTTTATTTTGATAGAGGCCACATTAGTTTCACAGTTCCAAAAGCTCGACTAGTTCATCGTTTTTTTTTTCTTTTCCTAAAAGTAATATGGCCTCTATCAAGATAAAGGACATAATAGGTGCTTGTGAATTCATAGTTCCACAGTGAATGAGGCTACAAGCTTCTATGATTCCATAACGAAGCATAAGGACCCTCGCATTGGTTGTCCTCCCCCAATATTCACAGTTGAAAATGAGTCACGCTGTCACTTTGTAGCCATCAAGAAAGACGGCATTGATTTGAGGACATTTTTGGTTGACACGAATAAAATGGAATTGTTCTATCATCAACTTAGCACGGCGGGGGATGAATTTAAAGTGAGAGTGTCTGGGAACTATAGAAAACTGAGAAGTTATAGATTTTAACATTTAATTTACGGTATCACTATTTATTTATGATTGCATTAAAACTACATATTTTGTTGCAAGAATCTGATTGAAATAGTCGATAACCTACGGCAGGCGAACCCACGTACCCTTAGATGTTCATTTAGTCTCGACCTTGTTAGCTTAAAGGTGGACCCTTACATGTTCATTGAGTCTCGGTTAATCGGTTCAATCTACTCTGAAAGTACAATTTTAAGCACTGGCTGAATATTTATGAATTTGAAGCCTCGCAACGTACTTAAGTGGTATTTCTGCACAAACGTAAAAATAAATAAACTAAGTCGGGTTATGTGTGCTAAAAATTGATTGCATATATGAAAAAAGAAGCATTGGGATGAAAAAAATCACACGTCTTAGGCCATCTAACAAATTCAAAGAATCATACCCATGCATTTTCCTATACTACTAAGTGGCTACATGGTTGTCTTTTTATGAGAATACACAAAAAGACAACCATTGAACTAGTTACGAAGAATTGAATGTTTTTTTAAAAAATAACTGGATTTGCACTCAATAAATTGGTTCTGCAAAATGATAACTCATACATAAAGAACAACATGTTTACACTTGTGAATACTACATACCCAAGCATTTGTGAACAAAATTTAGCTAATCGACTTTATTAACTATTAGGGTACAAAATGTTCTACCTATGCTCCCAAATCAAATGATAGCCCTCCTTATCTGAATCAATAATTACGTTTACTCTAATATCGAAGTCTGGCGGAGAACCAAAGTAACTATGCACCATACGCAATGGTTATAGACCATAGGCAGGTTGCATTCCAAAAATCTTGTCAAACTAAACAATAGAAACTCACGTATCCAATTTAACGAGCATTTTCTTCGTTCGTGCGTCGCACCTAGGCTATCACCTGGTACCAAAAAAAGAGAGTAACTAGTGAAATTTTGTGAGGGAGTTTGGGCGAGAGTATTAGTTTTAGGCCATCTGTGTGTTTGTGGTGTGGGTGTTTTTTAAACAAGTGTGCTTTATTTCATTGGCATTGTTTAATTTGTTTTGCAGGGAGATGAAAAATCTTTCAAAAAATTCACTTTTTTGGTACGATGATTGAGAGCGTGAGCGCTTAGTGATTATTGAGGGCGAGTGACTAAGGAAAAAGCAGCTGCGAAAGCTCCAAAGTACTACCCGGACTAGCCGCAGTCCATGGTGGCGAGTCATATTCGAACCCTACTCAAGAAACCGAGCCCACTCTCTTACCTTCTCCGCACCCTCCGCCATTCCTCCTCCTCCTCTTCTTCCCTTTTTCCGCCCGCCGCCAACCCTAAACCCCGTCAATTCTTCTCCGATGATGCGGCGGAAGGCGGGAGCTCCGTCTACCGTCACGCCCTCAAGTTCCAGCGCCCATCCACCATCAAGTGGAGAAAAGAGTTGTTCAACTCCGTCAGCTTCATCGGAACAGTCGACCGTCCTCCCAAGCAAGTTAAGTCCGTCGTTGGATTCGGTGCCTACACGTTGATCAACGTCAAAACCTCCCCCGACTCTAACCAATTTCTCAAGTGAGACACGATTGATCCTCCTCTCTGTGTTCATTGTGTATATGTGTTTGAAATTTTTTGCTGAGTGTGATGATTGTTTTCTCATTCCAACTGTTTGTTTTGCGTTAACCCCAATGGGGTTGGCCTAGTGGTCAAGGTTTGCTCCCTAGTCCCTCTGAAGTCAACTCCTTTGGGGCTAGTCCTAGGGAGGTTTACTCTGACTTTAATTGAGACCCGGCAAGTGGCGGTGGGATTGGTCCCCCAAAGATTAGTCTTAGGTACACGAAAGCTGGCTCAGACACTTGAGTTATAAAAAAGAGAAACTGTTTGTTTTGCATTTCATCTCACCTCTTTGAGACCGTCTCTAGCTTTTTGTCTGTACGGCACCGAGTGTTGGGATGCTAATAAACAACAGTAAGATAAGTGTAGCTGAAATGAAAATGTTGAGATGGATGTGTGCATTGAGTGGTCAGACATAGAGTAATAGAATTAGAAACGAGAACATTTGCAGAATGGTAAGGGTAGCACCGATACAAGATAAGATGAGAGAAAATAGATTACGGTGGTTTGGACATGTTTATTGTAGATCGACCGATGCGGTAATTAGAAAGAGTGATATGGTTACGGTTGAGGGTCACACTAAGGGGAGGGGTAGATTGTAATTGACATTAGAGGCCATAGTTTGAAAGGATCTAGCTCTTTTGAATATTATGGAGCACAATGCCTTTGATAGAACTTAAGAGATAAAAAACGGATTTATTTAGCCGACCCCAATTGTTTGGGAATTAAAGCTCTGTTTAGTCTGGTCTGGTCTGGTTTCTAGCTTTTAGTCAAACTTTTCTCAAATTTAAGTGAAAGCTTCATTTTCTGGAGTCATTCTGAAATAGAGTAGTTGTAACTTGTAACTTAAGAAGACGCACAATGACCTTTAAAAGTTGAAATAAAGATTTGGGTCTCCGCTGATTGGGGTAAACAAGTAGAACTCAATTTGGTATAGGTAGTAGAACTCAATTTTATATAGGTCTGAGTCAAGGTGAGTAAAGTTTGAGTTTGAGTTTGAGTGGAGATATGATTCAGGGCTTGAGATGCTCTTGCATATCTACAGCGATGTGACAAAGTAGTGAGGGTTTAGAGAGTGGTTTATGAGTCAACCTCTGCACCATTTTCATCTGACCGCTTTCTTTCTTGTGGATAGTACACATCGGAAGCACCCTTGTCTTGGTTGTGCTGATAACAAATTAAAAATGCAGTCTGAAAGCTTGACTTCTGCTGCTATTGTTTTAGTCGATATAGTTATGGCTATTAATACGGTTTACTTGGTCTAGGTTGAACTGATGAAGTCTCGTGCTTTTATGGGGGCATTGTAAGACCTTTCTATACCTGATTCATAACTTGAAGAACTTGAAAGGGCGCTCACTGCTACCTGTGTATTTAGAATTGGAAACTTGGATATGAGCATGAAGGCTTTGGTTAGGAAAAATGTAAGATAAAGAATAGAAATCTGTGAAGAAAGGCAAGGCATGCTGTATGTGCAAAGAAAATAAAACATACGAGTTGGGTAACCTGTGGGCGTTATTGACTTTGACCATCTTCGTACATTTGATCAGTTCATGTACACATTTTTTGCTTCATCTAAGTCCATACCGGTATTAATTTTTCTTTGGGTAAATTCAGTACTTTATATAAACATAGTTTTTCTTACCTTTTTTTAGTCAATTATTTGTTTTTTCACTCGAAACTGTTTTGTCCATGATTTTGATGCTGTGAAAGGCCATTTATACGTTAGACTTGTCAAGGAATGTTTGCTACTCGGAAAACTCACATCCTACAATTCGTGCACAGGATTCTCTTGAAGATGTGGGATGAGATGGCCGAAATATCCATCAAGCATCTGAAACCAGGTGATTGTGTTTATGTCTCTGGCCGTTTGCATTTATACACTAAAATTGATGAGAATGGAAAGCTCAATACATCTTACCAGGTTAGAACGCTATATTGGTGCTACCATTGTTTTCAGTTGTTTAGAGTGTACAAGTCCTTTTCGTAAATGTTACAGGGGCTTTCAGTGGTATTTTATCAATCATGATTACCTGAAGTATAGAGATGAATCACTGCAATCGATTATAGCAATGTTCTGTCCATGTAAATAGTGTTTGTTTGTTCTCTGTAGGTAGCGGTGGAGGAAATGAATTATGTTGTGCAATGTGGTCAAGGCCTGAACAATAAGAAATCCAAACCATCAGATTCTGGGGAAGGTATTTTTTGCATCTCTAGTTGATGGAATATATGATGTAATAATTTCCACTCATACATCTTACAGTCCATTTCAGTACTTGGGAAATTGTTAGAAGTATAAACTAGTGCAGAATTACAGCTTTAGAGGATCAGATTATCCTCAAAAACTGCTTGGACAGAGCTTGTATAATTTCTGTTCTTCCAAGTTGACAAATATCTAACATTTGGGGCAAAAGAACTTGTTTTGAGCTTTTGGCTCTTGCTGTGCCGAAAGGATAATCCTTTGGTAGCATTTTTACATTTGGCAAAAGAGAACTATCTTGCTACTTTTAATGTTGAAAAGCAAGCTTGACTATTCATAACCTCAGTTTATTTAAGTTGGTCTAGGTTTCAAAAAGCAGTCTGCTTCTGCATAGATTGTTGTCTTGGTATATGGGCAATTTTCTTGGATTTTCATCTAGACATGTGATGGCTCCTCTCTAAAGTATATCATTAATTTTCTTTTCTTTTCTTTTTTTCTTTATCACATTCTTTTTTGATGTTTGAACGTACATTTTTTTCTTCTTCTCGTGCTTATCTTTATTCATACCTCGGGTTCAGGTGAAACTGGTTTGGAAAAATACAAGGAACGCCTACACTTGTGGCAAGTTTTCCTTACCAATCCATCTGGGTGGCTGGATTACAGAAGCCGGAAGTCAAAACCAAATCATCCAGATTTTACGAACAAAGATACTGGGGAAGCGCTTTGGATCAGTCGCTACGATCCTCCATGGATTAAGAGACAACTCCAAATGTATGATTCTAGGTTGGCAGAACGACGAGGCCTCGGAGATTACCTGAGTTCACGCTCTAGTTTGTCACCGATGGTTTATGATGACTAGGAAGAAATTTGCTATCTTTGAAAAGAAGAACATTGTGGATTGGAGCTTTAGTCTGCAAAATTGCAATGAACACTGCCCATTTCTTCTTGTTGATTCCAAGACAAAAGTGTTAGGGATCTTGTTCTACAGAAGACTATGAAAGGACTAAAAGTGACATTAATGACCGATCCAGATACTTTGGGGAACTTCGCTTGTTCCCATTTGCAAATACAGTAGCTGTGCAGATTTTATATGAAAGATGGAACTATACTATACTTCATCACACGGTATAATTTGGATATCGTAGTAGGGGACGATGATTCACCATTAGTGGTGATGTACATGCAATTTTGTTTTCTTAATGGGAAGGAATATATAGCGGGAGAGAAAGATGGGTGATTTTGCCACCTCTTTTGGTGAAGTTTTACCTTGCAATACTCTTTTATCTGTGGTGTGTGCATTTCCATTTTTCTTTTTCAGCCTTTGTTTCAGGGACATTACCCTCTGTCTTGAAAGCTTATAAATGCCGCTTCTTTTGTATCCTTTTGTATGGACGGTTGTGTTCTTATTATCCTTCTGTCCTGTCCTATGCGTATGTTCAATGAGGACGGTTTTTTGGCCGTAACCTTATGGTTCCTAGCCTTTAATGGCAGATACGCGTTCAGGACGTTTAGCTGCTGGTTTCCGGGTCTCTCCACCATTTTCTGGTGACTTTACCAGGCCCAACCTATATACTTAATGTGTATATTTGTCCAGATAAGTGCACATGAACAAAAGGCACAAATATTGAACTGGGATTCCCGCCATTTCCTTTGGTTTTCCCCAATTGCTTGATGTGTTGTGATTTCTCAATCGCCCTTTTAAACGTTCAAAACATTAAAAAGCGCCCTTTCGACATGATTCGGGACGTGATGTACCTTTCAAATCAAATCAAGGTGCCTCCAATTCAATATTCTAAAATACTTTAGGCGCTAGTCGGGAACTAGGTGCCGCCTTGCCGACTAGTAGGCTGCCTAATCTAGGCGTAGGACCACCGCCTAATGTCTAAGCGGGGACTAATCGACCGAGGCGGCCGACTTAGGCAAGGGCTAATTCTTCACTATCTTCACAAACGGAGGTAGTTGTTCACTAGAACAAGAAACAGGTTTTCTAGTACTAATCTTTGTTAACTTTATGCTCGAGAAACCCATTCCACATTGTCTCCACCCTGAACCATGCATCGTCAGGGGTTATATGCATGCCGCAACAGCATTCCCCCGTTTTCAGAACTCGAAAACCACTACGATCGTCTTCTCCAGTCCTGTAGCAGCTTGTCCACCCTCAAGCAAATTCACTCCTCTCTCACAACCAATGGCTTCATCAGACAAAGCCCTCATCTGGGTGCCAAATTGATCGTCAAATATTCCAAGCATGACCACCCAGAAATCGCCGGGACCTTGTTCGATGAAATCCGCAGTGGTCACCATTCTTTCCTCTGGAACACAATGCTCCGTGCCTACACAAATGGAGCTCACTTCACTAAGCCATTTGATAACAATAATAGATGGTTGGAATTCGTAAGCAGATGGGATTAAATTGGGATTGGTAATGAGAAGGGATTGGTAAGGAGATGAGATTGGTGATGAGTATGTTTGTTTGAGATGAGATTAAATGATGGGATTATAAATATCATATTTGTTTCACATGGATAGGATTGGATTGATGGTATAGATTTTCGTTTTTGCCCTTCACATGGGATAGGATTGGTAAATAGATGAGGTTGATGAAGATTATTTTTGTATTTGTGCATTGGCAAATATGGGATTGGATTGTTAATATCAAGTGGGAGAGGCCCTTCTCAATACCCCTAATACCTTGCTAATCTTAAGGATTAATAATTCCAACTCATTTTGGGTTACCAAACACAGTATTAATAGTTTCATGGGATTGGTAATTCAAACCCAAGTGCTAATATGGTTATCAAACGGGGCCTGAGAACTTTATTTGACTTTACTCTTTAAAATTTTGTCAACTTTTTTCATATTTGTTAGTTTTGTGGATTATTGATTCATTTCGATGAGACAAATTAGAAAACTAAAACTAAAAATTTACTTTTATCCAAATATTTTAGAAAATAACCACATTTAAAAAAAACTAAATTATTTGACTTTTTTTTTTCTAAAAAATGATTATTTCCCAAAATATTTAAGTACAAGTAAAAAAATTAACTTTTCCTATTTGTCTTGTCTAGAGAAATTAATAATCCACAAAAATTTAACGCAAAACTAACAAATGTGAAATTTTTTTGGTAGAGCCCAGGGGCCTTGCTATGCGTTGTGCACGATATGAGTGGGGAGCATGTTGCGTGTTGCGCATGATTTGAGCCGTCGGATCGTGCACAACATACTTGTACACAGGATGCCCCTCGCTTTCCATTCTATGTGAAAGTGATTCCTAATTACCGGTTAATTAGGTCTCGTTCTGCTAAGGTTTTTATTTTTTAAATATTTATTTTCCACTTTAAGAAATAAGTTATTCTTTGCTTTACGAGACACATTATTCTCTCATAACACATCACCTTCTCACATAATACATCACATTTAATTTTAAAAATAAATATTTATTTTAGTTAGTAGAACACAACCTTAGCTTGTATTGGAGAGCGATCATTGATTACTTAATTTTTGTCATGCTTTTGGTTGTAAAACGTCTATATTATGATGCTTTGTGTGGCGGTCCCGAGATTCCTATGATTGGTGAGGACATTACACATAAGTTTGGAATTGGGGGATGGATTCACGAGGCAAATGTAACAAGGCATAATGTCCAAGTCGAACAAGAAGTTTATTCACATTGTTGTTGAGTAGCCCCAGTGGTTGCCTTACTTAAAGTAGGCATCTTTTGTCTCTATTCGCGTTACGTTGTCGATTTGTGGTGGGGCGGTTTAACAATAATTCTAGTGACACACTCAAATTCACACTCACTACTTAAATGAATGATGGGTATGTGTTTGGGTGTGGTACTAACACCATTGATTGTGTCACTAAAATTATTGTTTACTAATATCTAAAGCATTATTTGATGATTAATTTCATAAGATCAATAAATAGTAATTCTCATGATTACTCAAATGCTCCCTCCATTCCAGTTTGTTGCGCATATTTTGACTTTCACGTAATTTAAAAAAAGATCATAGTTACATTGGCCTTATTCGTTTCCAAATTTACTTTGTTTAAACTTTGTTTTTTAATCATTATCATATATCTTTTTCCAATCATAACTTTATTGCTCTAATTATTAATTTCATTTATCTCTATATCTCTCTTCACTCATTACCCTTCTCTCTAATCATTATCTTATTTTTCTCTTTACTCACTACCAAACTAAAATACCCAAAATTACCAAACGAACAAGGCATTTGTGTCAATTTTACCATTTTACCCATTTATAACTTATGATTTTTTGTCAACTTTCTTGTCATGTCATTAATTTGCTCCACTTTCTTTTCAAATCAAGTTCAAAAATTGAATTTGAAAGAGAGAAATAAGGAGTAAAATGGTAATATGAACATCCAAAATTGAAATATTTTGAAATAAGCACATCGTTTTGAAACATCTAAAAAAAATATGAACACAGCAAAGTGAGACGAAGGAAACAACAAGAAATACACATAAGAATAGCTGTCTTCCAATTTTGAATATACAAGTTTTCCCACCAAAAATATAGATGAAGCCAAAAAGGAGTACGTGATTATTCATTCTGCAGCATCCATGTGAAAGAGTTGTCAAATTTAAGGTGAGTGACAATGAAAAGGCCTCGCCTTTGTTGAGGTCCCCTACCGGTTGCAGACTGCCCAATGGACCAATGGTTGGTTCCATCACACGGACCCACTAGTCCGACTACTACAGAAAAATTTGCTATGACAAATCGGATTAAATTTTTTTTTTAAATAAATAAATCCCATGAGAAAAGATGAAAATGTAAATGAGAAATATCTAACTTAAATCTAAAAGTTGTCTTTATTTAAAAAATTTTCTCATTTTTCAGTTTTGCGTCAATTTTTTTTTGGATTATTAATTTGTCTCGATTAGACGAATAAAGTAAAATTTTGGCACTTTTTCTCAAGTATTTTGAGAAATAACCATTTTTTAGCGCAAAAATGTTAGCGCTAAAAAGTGTTTATTTCTCAAAATACTTAGGTAAAAGTAAAAAAAAAAAAATTACTTTTCCGATTTTTATCGTCGAGACAAATCAATAACCCGCAAAAATTTTACGCAAAACTAACAAATACGAAAAAAATTCAAAGACAAATAAAATTTTCAAATTTAAGTTAAGTTCAAAAGAACAAAGCCTATGTAGTAATAGTAATCAGTCATTTGCATGGATTAAAAGAGGAGATCTCTTAAAAGAGATGGAAAAAGGTCAAAATAAAAAAGAGTGAACTTCAATTGGTCCACAAACAGATAAAGGTTTCAAAATTTCCTCATCTACATCTATGATCGGGATTTCACACTCAACCATAGAGAATGGGTTTCAACAGCCGTTCGAATACTAGGTCTGACTAGGGTGCCTACCTCGTTGGATTTCACACTCAACCAGAGAGAATGGATTTCACACTCAATCTATGATCGGGCTTGAATAGCATATGATTATTGTAGGGTAGGGTGTCAATCTCGTTGGGATGTTACTCTCACATTGTGATGCTACCTTTTCCCGTCCTTTTATCGATGTACTTCATTCCGTTTTAATGAAACATATCTTTTTCGCTGGGAAAAAAAAAAAAAAAAAGAATACCAGGTCTGACTAGGGATTTCCTCCCAAACAGAAAAATGGGTTACTAGTTACTACCACTTAAAAGATAAGTGTAATAGTGGGATGGATAGTCAATTTTCAATCTGCAGATGTAAAAATCAGTGCTTCAATGTGAATGAAAAATGCATTTAATGAATATGAGGATGGATAGATCCATTTCCAAATGACTATAATTATCCTTGCCATCTCACCTAAATCCAACCATCATCTACTAGAAAGTTTGCCAGAGCTATTTGATATTCGCCGGAAAACGATCGAAAAGCTTGAAACATGTTGGAATTATTTAAAAAATAAAAGATAATTTTTTTTTTTTAAGTCTTCGTTTGACAGACACGACAATTATTTTTGAACGGAAGTAGTAGTTAAATTACGTTGGGAGAAATAAGGTGGAGAAAAAGTTAGTTTATATTTATGTCTCTTTAGTTCTATTTTAAAACTCACCATTAGAGTGAGTCATATTTTATAAATTTTTAATAAATTTTTAAAATATGACTATCCATCTATACTAACTTTTAATAAATTTTTGATTCTAAAATGACTATCCATCTATACTCATTTTTCATCTCCATTGGACAGGCTCTAAATGAAGGGCAAGGCCATCCTTGTGTTTCTTGGAGCACAAAGGGAGGTCGTACAAGAGTATTTCCAACCCAATTCTTGAAATTGAATAATGAAAATTCTGTTTTTTATTGAGAACATAAGTGTGGAAAACGCAACTATTCACTCAACTCTAACCCATTTCTTCATTTCTGTCTCTACTTTTCAAAAACTCTTTTTTTTTTTCTTTTTCTCCAAGACTAATTTTCCCTCTAAAATTTAACATAAGGTTGCTCATTTCCCACCAGTTTTGAGTTCGATACTTGGAACTAAATCGTTGGGAGATCAGGTCGCTCAAATTTAACTTGCACGGCGCTTGGTGACACAGCCCGCAACATGATGAGTCAGTGAGGAATCAGTAATATATTTCTTTCTTCCCGGATGGGTCAACTATGGCTTAAGCATGTCCGAACATTCTTGGTCAACTGAGTTTCCTAATCGATCGAGGAGCCGTTACGCTAATTTCAATACAGTGATCCGCCATTTCACTTAGGGAAAAAAACCCAAAAGAGCAAAAATTCGTTGCGGAGAAAAAGACAAGAGGGTCTATCGATCTCAGCATTTGCTCTGGAGAAAAAGACAAGAGGGTCTATCTCAGCTGAAGCAGATAAGACGATGATCACGGTATAGGAGTACTGATGAGGGATGATGGATGCAACGTTGGGCTTTGAATTTGACAACCGGTGGCCAAGTGAAGAATGTCTTAATAAATGGCGCCTACTTTCTATGACTTTTGTCCCTCTCCGCGGGTAGTCTAATCAGGCGAATGAATGCTACTGTTGCCGGCCCATGCCGTTCTTCTCCTTCTTCCCACCCCGTAGTACGAACTGCATGTGGCGGTGTCGCCTAACAAGGGGTACATGCACACATGGTACCGGTACGTACCCAGCCCAGCCATATGGTCCAACCATCCTCCCATTTTGGTCCAATTCTGAACCTAGACGGCAACCCCACTGCATGTACCGACAGAGATGGCCGCAAGATTTTAACTCAGCGGTGACAAAAAATTACTCCCTCTGTTTCTATTCTTTTCTCTTTCGTTATATCTCCACCAGATAGAAAAATAATTATAACTTTTAATTGGTAATACTATTTATATGCAATATGGATCTTGTTTGATAGATCTCAATGAACTATTTTAGATTATGTTTTCAAAATCACCTAAACAATTTTAGATTGCAAGATATAATCAATTGAAAAGTAATACGGACTTACTAAAGGGACTAAAGAATAAAGACGGAGGGAGTATACAAAAAGTTTTGCATACAATACAAATCACTATATAAGATGACTATTAATTGGGAAGAAATTACTTTTCCTGCAAATTGGACTATTAATAATGTTGTTCCTCCTAGACCTATTGTGAACCAAATTGAACAACTAGTTCAAGACAATAATGGAACGGTTTCCTTAAATTTTAGGAATTCTTTGTTGGATCGTTACCCTAGAAGTAGAAGCGCTAGGAGTAACTTTTCTGCAACACAGATTACGTAATACGATTAGTATACCTACAACCAGTAAATATTTTACTTCTGAAATTCCAGAATTCAAACCTCCAATAGAAGAGACAAACCTATAAGAATATTTGAGAATCAAATCTCCCATGGGATTTACCATAATTCCTCCATACCCAATAGAATGGAATCCTCCTTCAAAAAAAAAAATAGAATGGAATCCCTCACTGCTAGTGATATGAATTTTACTTTTAATAATGACTGAAATCTGTACTCCTGATATTAGAAAAGAGATTACTCAGGAATTTTTTCAACATAAATATAAAGAATTTAGGAAATGGTATTTCTCAAAATATGATGAGAATTAATTACAGAATTTTAAAAGAGAGTTTTACAATTGAATTGAATATTTAAAAAGAATTGTTCCTTTCACCCAATGATTTTATGGTAGATATTTTACAGAATTGGATCAATTTATCAATGTTATGGAAGATTATCATAGGAATTGAAAATGTATTACTGGATCTGTTATTAGAGTAGTCCATCCTCCAACCGTTCCTTTTAATCCTAAAAAAAACTGGCCCATGTCCCCGCTCCCATTGCGCAGCCGTGTGCCATGTCAGTGGCAGCAGGCTCCCATCATCGTTATAAATTAACCCAAGATTCAATCAACTAATACGGTGAAACCTCAACGCAAACGAATGGCCCAGACAACTGTGGAGACGCCATTAGTGAGAGAAATAAAGGTCAGGTACACATTACATTTTTTGGGTAATGTCGGGTGTTCCAAGCTAGTTTGTGCGCACTTCATATTAATTCTTATTTCTTATGGTCCCTTCTATAACTGTTTCACACACGTGCTCATGAAGGTGAGGTAGGCCAAAGAGGCCAATTATTGGCAAGAGCAATCGAACTTGAGACCTTGGGAGGGAGCAAACGGCTTTGAGTCTCTGGCTAAGACTATTTAGGGCCAGCTTGGGGCATACGCAAAGGATGTAGCCGCACCAGGCCCTAAAATTTTTTCTTATTTTTTGGGGCCCTAAATTTTTTATGCCCTTATAGTGTGTGTGTGTGTATAGAAAAATGTCGAGTAGAATTTTAGACCCAATTTAAATGAAAGTCAAAAGCAAAAGACCCAAAAAATTGTGGTAAAGATGTAATCTTTAATTCAAGTCACAATTTTTTGGGTCAAAAATTGTACTGTACTAATAAGCAATAGCTTATTTGTCCTCATTTGTTTAAATTTAAAGAATAAATAAAAACCCCTAGTGTTCTGTAAGGAAGTGTATAGTTATTTTAAATTAATGGGCGATTGTTTTCTAAATGCACGAATCACTTATTGAATATACTCCCTCCGTTCCAATTTGTTACGCCCTTATTCCTTTTTGGGATGTCCCAAAATGATTTGTATGTTTCAAAACTTTCCATTTTTAGATATCTAAATTACCATTTTGCCCCTCCTTTCCTTTTAAACATTTAAATGAGGCTTTATTTTCAAGAAACCAAAGAGAGTAATTATGATGGACATCAATTTCTCTCTGAGCATGGCAGGAAACTTGCCGCCTAATTCAAAAAAACTAGAATTTCACTTTTTGTCTAATTTAAATATTCTATCAAGGGGTAAAATAGTAAAATTGATGACAAGTCAATGCAATTATGAAATTTTCTTAAATTACGTGAAAGTTAATATAGGCGAAACAAATTGGGACGGAGGGAGTAGTTGACTACACCAGTTATCATTGCCTCCAGGGAAAGATGCTTTTGGAAGTTAAAATTAATTAAATTGTACCTTCGGTCAACTATATCGCAAGAAAAGTTGAATAAATTAGCATGTTATTCGTTGAAAAAGATGTAGCAGCTAAACTTCATTATTAGAGTTTAAACATTACTTTCGCCACGAACAATGTGAGAAGAGTGATGTTTAATTAATGCATTTTGAATCAATGGAATGATTATCCAGCTTTTTGTTACTTATGGTGTTGAATACTTATAGTATTTTCTTTTAAACTATTTTATTTTTGAAAAACATTTTTTGTGAATTACATATAAATGGCCCATTCGAAAACGTTCACATCAGGTCTCGAAAATTCAGAGCCGACCCTAAAACTACCCGGCCAACTGTTGGGGTTAGGTTCACATTACATTTCACCTGAATATTTAACCATACTTCTAACCAGCCCCTTCCCAAATCGATTCTCCAATTATGTTTGGGAGCCTTTAATTTTATTTTATTTTCTGCCAAATTTCTTGTCTTTTTCCCAACTCACAAGTTGATTAGTTGTAATATAATTGTTCTGAGGGGGTGGATAGCGGATACGGTGGCATATATAGGTGCAGCGTTGGTGTGTAAATGAGCCGAGCTGAGCCAAAGATTGACATGTTCGAGCTCGGCTCGATCAGAATTTGTCTAGCTCGAGCTCAGCTCGAGTTCAAATCGAGCCGGAAAAGTTCAGCTCGAGCTCGGCTCGAAAAGTATGTACAAAGCTCGGCTTGGCTCGTTAGTATTCGGTTTGGAATAAACGAGCCGGCTCGGCTCGAATTCGAGCTCGAATTCGTTAACTTTTTAGCCTTAATATTAAAAAATTGGCTAAACGAGCCAAGTTGAACCGAATATTGGCATGTTCGAGCCGAGCCGAGCCGAACCTATATATTTCGAGCCGAGATAAACCTGTTCGCAAACCTATATATTGGCATGTTCGAGCCGAGCTGAGCCGAACCTACATATTTCGAGCTGAAACGAACTTGTTCACGAACTTGTTTGAGCCGTGCCCTGTCAGGTTCGAGCTCAGCTCGTTTATCAAATGAGCCGCAAAATCAAGCTCGAGCTCGGCTCGTTTATTCTTCGAACCGAGTCGAACCGAGCCCTTACCAAGCCGAACTGAGCTGAACTCGCAAGTTGCTCAGCTCATTTACAACTTGGGCCATGCAGGCAAGACCGCGGCTGATAATGGTGGTTGTTGGTCAAGCACAGAGAATCATTAAGGCTAGGGTTTGTTGAAGACGAGGACATTTTAGAATCATAAAAAGTTAGTAGTACTATTTAAGTGGGTGTGTTGGGAAATTGGGGTTTTAGAAAGAATATTTTTTAGTCTAAATAGAAATCAACTATATAGTTAAACAAAATAGGAGTAGTTAATTTGTCAATAATAATATTCTATGTATAAAATAGGAGTAGTTAATTTGTCAAGAATAATATTTTGTGCATAAAATATTGTAAAAATAATCTTATACTATTGACATGAGAATAGGTAGATGGCCGCCATATTTTTAGAGAAATTCTAATAATAAATATAGATAATGGATATTAAAAAACTTGGGAGACCATTTTTTAAATGCTATGAATTTTGGTAAAAAAATTTCTAGGAATGCTATAGCAGGAACGAAGTTGAGAGGACCGAGGAGTACACTGGCAATGGAAGTTCCCATAATTTGGGGCTATTAGTTCTATAGTTATTAGTTCATACTACGGGAAATTTCTTTTGAATCCTAAGTCTAAAAAAACCAACGAGTCACACAAGCATAGCAATTATATCAAAAGGTCAATTGAATTTTTATTCAACCCTATAGAATTAAGAGCTTATTTGTTTGTTTTTGATTGAAGAAAAAAAAATTGAAAGAGAAGAAATGTTTCTTCTTATTATTTTTTTGAATAGAAAAATCCAATTAGAACCCTAATCCATAAAAAACTTCTCCAAACTTCAATTTTTGGACCCCAGTATGGACCCACAACGGTGATCCAAATTGTCCATCCCGTACTTCTCGCTCAACGCATCTGTAAACAAATTCCGGATCGATCTGTCATTGATAAGTACGTAAACAAATTGTTCAAGGTTTTACTGATGATCGACTAAGCTGATTTTTCTACACATACTTTATTCTTGGTAAGGACTACGAAAAAAACGGTTCGAATCACTGTTGTGGGCTAATTGAGGCCCAAAACATTGAGTTTGCAGGGGTTTGGTGGATAAGTTATGGAGGTGAGCTGATTCCATTTTAGACTCCCATTTGAGAATGCAGAGCTTTCAAAGACTAGTTTTTCAATTTCACATGCGGTTTCTGCCTTTTGAGTCAACCAACATTTTTTAGACTACGGCCCCGAAATCGGACCGGGATGCTGTCAATTACCCTCGTCAAGCAGGTGCCGAGTGGCATTCGGCTGTTCATCTCGGCATGGACTGTTTAGATTGAATGTGAGCGCATACGAATCTTAACCGTTCATTACTCGGTCAAGACTTGAGCCGTCGATTGTCGAGATGAACGACTGAATCGGTCGCTCGGCACTTGCTTGGCAGCATCTACATGTACGATCTTCACATATATCCCTCTGTCAGCTCATAACTTCTACTTTGATCCGTCTGCAATGATCGGAAGTTAAGCTGTCAATATCAATAATTAATATAAAGAAAATGCAACAAGTAATGAAATTTTTTCAGGCATTTGCACATTTCAATATATACTTGTACACATAATCCAATAATTTTGACAAATACCAACATGAATTAATTAACTTTTAACCTTATTGACAACCTGATAGATTATTTCTAGTATTTTCGTATCATGATTAGCTGTTGGTACCCAAGATAGATTCGAATTCTATGCTTAAACTTGTAGTAATACTTCCTTAATTGCACCCTAATTTTGTTGACTTCATTGTTCGAAGTTGTGTTTGATTACATACAACAAACTCTGCAACTTAATCATGCGTTTAGCATTTTAGTTGATGAAAACTGATTGCCAGTCCCCACATCTTTAAACCAAGTTGGTACATGGTTAATCCTAATGAGTAATTGGCCAAGTAAGTATGAGAAAATAAATAAGTGTTTGTCCTCTATGAAGTCGCATGTTCAAATTTCGCAGAGGCCAAACATTTCAAACCTCGGAGACACTGGAGGGCTTGCACGGTCATTAACATTAGGATCACAAAATCAGTCGAACTGTAGGTAAGATGGCCCGGACGTCCGGTTATAAAAGGAAAAAAAAAAATTGGTACATGGTTGGTGCTTTTAATTAGTTAGGACTTAAGGATCCAATATTGTGTCTGGTCACCAAATTAGTTGCCATATGCCTTGCAGGTGACAGTACTGCAGTTGGCACACATCATTCATTGCGAATTCTTGACCTAGAAACTGCAACATTAATTAAAAATTACTTAGTTCTCTGGGTGACTAATTGAAACACGCTTCGCACCAGAAATTCCAGAATGATTATAAATTTATAATTAATTTGTTTCCTTTTTGGACAAAGTAAAACGCCAGATTATTTGAGAAGAAGTAGAGGCCAGAGGGTTTGAACTCTAATCTGAACAGCCGGTTGACAAGAGATCTGGTCGTTGGCAAGTCGTTGGTTGTTTTTTCGAATTTTCACTCTGCTGCATGTTACGAATAGATACCATAAAAATTACGTTGAATCCGATTTTATTTCATTGTGGATGGTGGGAGAATTAAATTGGTAATACGACAAGCACATGGATACACAACATGTATCTGTTTACATATTCGCTGTGGAGAGGACTTTAGATTCCTTAGAGCACGTACATCAAGCACAATAATTTTACCTACTCAAAAAGCTACTTTTATGTTTTGTCTATTTATTTTTTCTTCCATCGTACACTAGACTCTATCATCTCCTCTCTATCCATCAAATATTCATTAAACATACTTACATACCCTATTCACTTTTATGTTGTAGTCTTGCAGAAAAGGAGGAGGAGTGAGCAGGAGGGAGTGACAGAAAAAACAATAAACTAAGGAATACCTATGAATAGTACACTATAAGAAAAATTGTATTGGATGACGAATGAAAAAAGTCACAAATCGTATGTTTTTCGTCACAAATTATATAGGTGACGAAAAAAAATTTGTAGACTAAAGGTTGTCGAGGATTCCTGCCTGGTGACGAAATCTATTTTTCGTCACCTAGCCTTTTGGCGACGAAAAATTTCGTCACGGAAAAATGACTTGGTGACGAAATTTTCTTCGTCACCTATTGTGCTTTTTTGCCGACAAAAAATTTCGTCACAAATTATTCCCTTTGGCTCGTCAGAGGTGATCCATTGGTGACGAAATATTTTATCGCAAAAGACATTCTCATATGTGAAAAAAATCTCACTTTCTTTGCTCCTGCTAGGTTTCGAATCCGAGTCTCCTAGGTTTTGCACGCAAGCCTTAACCAACTACACTACACAAACTTTTCAGCATATGTTTGAAATATCTAATATATAACATATACATTTAACATTAAAATATATTTTGAATGGCATTTTGAATCATTAAACATTAAAATTAGCAATTTTGATAAATATTAAAGTCGTAGCTCTTTATGTTATTGTTCAAACCCGATTTAAATTATCTCAATCGGAGTTTTGAGCAAAGAGTTATGCCCAAAAAATATTTGGGGACAAAGCATAATTCATAAATTTTGTCATCAAAGGATAAATTTTTTGTCACTAAAAATGTAATAAGAAGACCAAAAATATTTTTCGTCATCAAATTGGTTCATTTGGCGACAAAATATTTTTTTCGTCACTAAATAGTTATCTTTGGCGACAAAAAATAATTTTGTCTCCTTTTTTACTCTTTTGGTGACGAAAATTTTATTTCGTCGCCAAATAAGTGCCTTTGGTGACAAAAATATCTTTTTCGTCGCTAAATAGTTATAATTGGTGACGAAATAATTTCGTCGCGGAATTTGTCAAAACAATGACGAATTTATTTTTTCGTCACCAAATATACTCATTTAGTGACGAAATTAAATTTTGTGGCCACTTTTTCGTCACTAAACATACTTTTTCTTGTAGTGGTATATCGGTATTTTCAATCGAGCAATTCCCCCAAAGGTAGTTTAGCTTCCAGTTTACCCATTCTGCTGCAATTAACTTTTGTGGGTTTGGTTCGGTATTTTACCTAAATTATTAAGTATAGCTACACTTATGTACATGCTCTTAGAATCCGTTGCCGGTTGATATTATGCCTTGTATGAACTTGCCCGGCATAGGAGGGCACGCGAACAAGAGTCTCATATCAGGATGAAGACTTTTTGAGTTCTTTGGAATTGGTAGGTAAGATATGAGTAGAGTCCATCGAAACACATTACACTCGCATAGGCACTACGGAAACTCCTTGTCCAAACATAGAACCAACTCCTCCCTATTTGCATCTCGAATCAAAGGGGGAGTGTAGCATGTAGGCAAAAATCAGAGCTGCTTTTGCTGGATTAATTTCACGAGAGCATTAAAATGGTCCAGTACTATGCCGCATGTGGTCTTATAAATGATGAGTTTAAACAGCCTTTTGAAACCACCAGCTGTTCTGCTTATTAGGTTAGGTTCATAAAAGTCACACTGGTAAGTAGGTAACCACAAGTACATAAAACATGTGCAATTCACATAGGTAGAATCTTTTTGTGCCAAAAACTTTTGTGTTTCTGTGTTTGAGGGTTTTTCGACCGTTGAATTTAAAATATAAAAAAAAATCACACAATCTAATGGCTGTAAAATCCATCGGTACAAAGGCACATTAATTTTCGGAACAGAAAATCGGACCCCCAAATCACATAGAAAAAAAATAATATGGCAGGATTACATTGGATCCCCCAGGTTCCAAATTCAACTCAAACACCTTCCCGATGACGCATTGGTGTTCTCACATGGAAAAACATACCCGGCTAACGGTCTTTGATTCTAAATGCCACGGTGCGTAGACCAGAGGATGCCTCCTTGTTGAGGGCTCAACTTGTCGCCTAGGCGGTGAGCGCCGACCGATGAATCACCATTGGCTATGGCATTGTTGCTTCGGAACGCTTAGCACATCCCCCAGGTTCCAAATTCAACTCAAACAAGAGCAATGCCACAAGCAGATCTCACAACAAAGCAAGAAGTTTTCCCCAGTTTCGACTCCAAACTCTTGTATCTATCCTTTACCAGTTTAGCTATCAACGACGCTTTCAATCTTTCAACTGCTCCATCCGCATTTTTTAAATCTATAGACTCACGTGTAGTCAACTATTGATTTACCTAGAAGAAGAGAGACTCAATCCCAAGTGCATGCACAAAATTATGTACTATTCAAATAATAAGTACTTATTTTTTAGCACGTAGAATTTAGTCTCAAAAACGAGATGAATGAAACTAGAGCGATGGACGACCCATAAACCATCACGAAATAACCCACATTTCTGCCACCATATTAGACACTAGTTACGAAATACACCACCCGAGTCAGCATACCAAAGATTTTGAATGGAAGATCCGTTCAAGTTACCCAAGATTTTTCTACAATAAAAGGGTAGTGGATGTGGCTTGGGGCTTTATTGGTGCAGCTTCCAACGAAGCTGGGACATATAAATATTTATTAGCAACACCCACAACAGGATGAGGGCACGCTACTATGCTAGTGCAATATTGAAGATCACATCCTTTCGGCGCCACCACATAAGCCACAACAGAGCAACCAAGTAATTTCGTCCAACGTATGCCACACCTCAGCCAAGCCAAGGATGCGAACAAATATTTGTCCGGATGACAAGGGAAAGATTGATAGACTGCCATATATATTAACCTTTATAATTTGAATTTTAAGGTGCATCCTTTTCCGAGGACTTCAATTGCTATGCAAGAAACACAACGATTTAAGGAAACAAATAGAATCGAACACAGAGTAGATTAGGACACATATATAGGTATTTCTACGATCAAACATCCAGTTATTCAAGTCCACTATCTCTACAAATGATAAGTAGAGAAACACCTATATATGTCTCCTAATCTACTATGTGTTCTATTCTATTTGTTTCTTTACATTGTTGTGCTTTTTACATAGCAATTGAAGTTCTATCCTTTCAAACGATCGATGGACCAGTAGGACTAGGGAGTATATCATTCATAACTTGGACCATAAATATACATAAGCGGTCATGTGGTGCATCATTTTTCGAGAGTACTGCTTGTTAAAGCATTTCTCTCGTGAGTTATGTGTGTGATGTACCTTCTTCTTCTCTCTTTTTGTGTAGTTAATGTTTATCATTTATGGTCATCAACATGTATCATGCATGCAATAATGCACAAAAGCATATTTGTTTTTGAACCTTACAACAGCAACTTCCAACATGTTACCTCCTATGTCCAAATGCTAAAGAAGGCTAAAGAAGGCAATGCCACAGTACAACCATTATATAAGTACTGGCTCCTTGTTTGGATTTGAATCTGAAAAGAACAAACAAAAGGCAAATCAGCTGCCAAAGCTTTTGTCTGTACAGGAAGCCTAACAATCCAAAGGGGCTCACATGCACAAATCCTAGCTTATAGTACCTATTATTGTCAGGTGTCACCATCTTACCGGGCAAATACAGGATTGTACCGAATAAATACCGAAATATTTTTTTATTTTTTTTGTTTTAAAAATTGTATATTATATTATAAATTCTTTTAAGTATGAAAATAACACTAATAGCGATCAATTCGAAACGGTACCCGGTATCTTATCGGTACGTACCGTACTAGTAAGAAAATCGGTACTCTAACAGATACGGTATTCAGAACATTGGTTTGGATTCTTTTTCGGTCCAAGTTTTGGACTAAACATGATAGTCCAAATCTGAATCATACATTGATGCAATTAATGAATCGAATTTCCTAGAAGGCTCTCATCGTTAAAAATTTCTGAGCAAATCTAAACCATTAATTACAATAATGAACGATTCAAATTTGGATTGACCCGTCTAATCCAAATTAAAAATCAGAGAGGATCTATTTCCTGTATTGTTAGGAACACAATTTTAAAACATAGATTGGACACACTGACAGGTGGTGTTCCACTTTAAGAAAAAGTACTTTTTTTTCAAACAAAGGTAATTTCAAACTCAAATATAATGAAAATGAAAAAAAAATTTCAATTTTTTTTGTACCGTTTAAAATATCTTAATTAAATCTATCAAACAAGATCTATATTGGTAGGGAAATTATTTGCGTAAACACATGATTTTTGAACTTGAAATTTCCTTCTTTTTCAAAAAGTTCCTTTTTTGAGAAACCGGAACACACCCTATTTGAATCTTAACCATTTGATGCATGCATACTCACATGCATTAGAGACATATTTATATTCGGATTTGTGTTTTAAATTATGTTCCTAGACTTTCCCGATTATAAACTAAGAGAATAAACTTATTCATGGTGGAGCCAAGAATAGGTTTTTTATAGTAGCAACCAATTGCAACAGTTCAAAAGTATTCTGGACTGTCCAAACGAAAAAAATTTATTAGCATCCGAATCGTTCAGAACACTTTTAGACAGTCGCAAATAATACTGTAAACAACTACTCCCTCCGTCCCATTTTCATTGTCCATTATTCCTTTTTCACTTTTTTGTCTCTTGCTTATATCTTTCAATCTATAATATTTTTCATGATTTTGACATCTTTGTATTATAGAACAAATTGAAATCTATCAAATAAGATCCATATTGCATATTTTTGGAGATTCACATTGAAAGATATAAGCGATTGAAAACTGCACGAATATCAAAAAAGGACAATGAATTTGGGACGGAGGGAGTATTTATGATGGAGCCGTGGAAAAGATTCTCATAAACTAAAATCACCAGGTGGGGCCATCTTCATTCAGTTCTTTTTTTGTGGGTAAGTAGGTATATTCATTCTTTTTCACCAAACAAGTCTAGAAAAATGGTACCTTACCCAAAAAAAAAAAAAAAAGGTCTAGAAAAATGGCAATTTTTTACTACTAATTGGGTAGATGGACAGAGGAGTTGGAGGCCTTCTTCTCCCAAGGGAATAAATGATCATATCAGCATGAGGTCAGGGTCACATGTATCACGTCAGAAAATGGGATCAAGAAGAAGTACTTCCATCCAATGAATCTCCCCGTGATTAATAAAAGAAAGGGAAAAAAGATTTAAAAATCAAATACATGTTCAACATGAAGGAAACATTAAGGTCTGTTTGGATCAGGAAGAAAGAATTGCTTGGCTTTAATGCTCCGTACCAATTACTCATACTGTTTGATAAACGCCATGTTTTTCGTGGGTAAATTAAAATCATCCCAAACAGACCTATACCAAATGTCATCACCAATAAATATGAAGCTGGGTACCACTGTTTTTTGTTTTTTATTTTCAAAAGATAAAATGAGAACCTTATCACAGGAGCACAGCCAGTGACCTCTTCTAGGATCATTACACATTTCACAAATTTGTTATCAGCTTTTCTGTAAAGGTTTCGCGTATGTTCTTTGTAGCCGGTCTTTACGTAACTCGGCCCAAACTAAGAACACTATGAATAAAAAAATATGAAAGCTATATAAAACAAGAGCTCATATTCTCTTCGGTTCAAGTTTTGAATTGTACTGGACAATTTTAATTTGAGCCTTTACATTGGTATAATTAACGATTTGAATTTGCTTAGAGACTCGGCAAATTTGAACCATTACTTGTAGCAATAGACGATACAGATTCTTAACTTTTCCATCTGGTCCATATTAAGGACACGAGGATCCAATTCCATAAAAACAGCTACGCAAAAGACTTGTCCAAACAAGGCATTGCACTGTGCAAAAAAAGTCAGACCAATCACGTACGCAAAAATCTAAGATCCAATGATGAATTCAGTGGGAGAGTTGTTGATTAATCTAGCAAATGGGATTCCAAATCTAAAACCTGGTGCAGCACATGGTGGGTAATCCCAGCATGTTCTTGCTTTGCTCCTTCCCCATTAAAATATCCCGCCTGCAGCGTCACGTGATTAACTGTGCTTAGAGGACATAACATATATATACAGTAACAAATGGTGCTTCCCCATATCCTATTCACATGCCCTCCATATTCACGGGCACTTCCTCCTACGAACTGGGGGCGATGACGTTTGCAATTGAATTTGGAGCACACTAGGGCCTTGCTATCCTGCGTTTGTAAAAATTCATATCGACCCGGCATCGGCAGCGATACGATTGAGACATGTTGTCGTGAAACTGTCTTAAATTCATCTAATTTGTTAAATTTGTGTGAGATAGAAGAAGTGTTTCGTTCATGTCGCTTAATTTCGATATCAGATCGGTATTTTATTTTTTACATATATAGGATATATACGATTTGCATTTGTGGGATATGATCGCTTTGGACTATCAATCATTGAGTGGAAAACAGTTTCTATATCCATGAATAAAAAAATGGACAATGAAATGGGAATCATGGTGAATATAATAAAATGGTCTCCGCATTGAAATTTTCTAGGTTTTTTCCGAAGGAAACCCAAACAGTATTGTACTCCTCCATCTTTTTCATCGTTTGAGTCATCATAGTTTTCTTTGTTTGAATCGTAAGTGTATTATAAGTCTGTTGTTTCATCTGATGTTAATAGTCATGAATTATATTATGACTTTTTTGTTTTTGATAAATATGTATTCTAAACTCATGTAATGATGTTTTCTTATTGGAAATGATAAATTTGCTATATACACTTCAAAGTTTTCGTTAAATTCATGATAACCGTTAGCCATATAGTATTTTAATATCCCGTCGACCCAATTATTGGAGTTTTACACAATTTTATCATGTTCACGTATTACTATAACTTTGCCATCTTATGATAGATTCAATTATTATAATAAATTTCTCATAACTCAGAGTATAGTAAAGTCTATTGCAATTCATGTATAATGGTATTTATCATAATTCATGTACAAGAGGACATTGTATAATATTTTGCATGATGAAGTTTTTTGTAATTCTATAATACTATTATATATCAATATTTTAGTAAGTTGGAATGATTTTTGGAAGTTTTCTTCTCAATAATTATAATTTGTATTAAGAGTTTAGGGGTGAGAAGATTGGAGCGAGAACAATATAGGAGTTTATAAGAGAGATAAGACAATGGTGAGTTCTTTGAAAGAAAAAATCATAATAATTTAACTCTTATGATTAATTTGGAACTCAGGAAAAAGAAAGAAAACTAAGTTGAAAATTTATTTTATTTGTTTGGTTAGAGAGGAAACAAGGAAGAAAATAACAAAATAAATAATCCAACATGATAAATTTCCTTCACACTCTTCCCATAAATTTCCTTTCTCTACTTTTCAATTTTAGAAAATTAGTCTTAGATCCATTATATGAATTTCATAAACCAACAAGCCCACCTATTAATTTTGTAAGGTTTCAAGTCCATTTTAGGGTACCCTAAGATTTAGGCACTTTCATAAGATTTTATGGTGCATTTTTTTTTAATTATAGGATAGAGGACCTTAGAATTTAGGCACTGTTATAGGGTTTTAGGATGCACTTTTCTATTATAGGGTTTTAGTGGTTTATGCAATTTCATGGGGTTTAGGGTTTTAGACACTTTCATAGGGAACCATAAAATTTAGATTGTGTAAACTTGTGGCTTTACAAAACTATTAAATGGACTTATGAACTTATAAAATATCTATAGTGGACCTATCAATAAATCTCCCTTTCAATTTCCCCCCCTCATGTTCCAAACAGTTAATACTATAGCTCACGGTTTTACTGGAACATAAGGGAAGAGAAAATAAATGAAAGAAAATTTATTTTTTCCTTGTTTAATTTGAGAGGAAATAGAGAAGAAAAATAAAAAAAATAGATAATTAAACACAATAAATTTTTATCCCACGCTTTTCTCATATTTCTCCTTCCCTTTTGGTCATTTCTATTCCTTTTCATTTAATTTACTCCATCTATCCCTATTTTTTATTTCTTGTTAAAGCATCAAACTCTAAATCAATTGATAATGAGTGCAGAGATTGTCCAAACTCATATACTAGTTTTGAAAGAAATAATTAACCAATGTTGGACGATATCCAACAATTCGTTTTAGGAATTTCATCAATATAAGAAAACATATTCATTGTAGGTCTAATCACCATATTATTGATTTAAAAGCAGAATGGTAGGGTGTTCCATTTTCCAAAAAAATAAAAAATTGGCCTAGGGTCCACTATAGCATGTTTCTAACTCATTAGGTCCACTGATCAAGTTTTTAACCCACTAAGTCTACTAATATGTATTTGGTAAGGTATAAAGTCAACTACATTTAAAAAGAGAATTAGTGCCTGACAGAATTACCCTTCCATTCAAATCCCATCCATTTTGCCCATTATCTCCCCATTATCCCTTCTAGTTTTTGAAATCACGCCAATCATGGGTCTCTCTCTCTCTCTATTTGAAATCACTCACGCTAATCACGTTGTTGTACTTAAATAACGTTATATAACAATCGAAAATTCTCCTTTTCTGATGCACTAAATATAACATTATTGTATATATATAACGTTATATATTCTCCTTTTTAAGAGTTAAGCCGCTGCACGGACCAATTCATATAAGGTTGTCTATGGTTATATATATGGTTATATATGATTATATATGATTATGGTTATATGTTTATGCATATATATGATCAAGTTTTAACAAGTAACAATTATTGAAACCACTCACCCGCTCTGTCGCTACACATAAAACATTATATCTTTAGGTCTGTTAAGCTGTTACGCGGACCAATTCATATAAGGCTATCTATGGTTATATATGATTATGGTTATATGTTTGTGCATATATACGTTCAAGTTTTAACAAGTATCAATCATTGAAACCATTACATCCGCCAATCAAAACATCTGTATTCAAAATAAATAAAAAATGGATTCAGAATATGCTATTGTTCAACTACGTAGTTATAAATTTGATCAATAGATCTACAAAACGGATTCAGAGTCTTCTGAATAGCAATATGAAAATAAGAAAAAGAAATTACACCAAAAGACTTTAACCAAATTAAAATTCTAAATCTAATATTATTGACTGTCTTGTCAGGATCAACGATCCTAATGTGGCTCTTCAACGTCATGAGGTACCTTTGGTAGAAGGATTTGATGTGGAGGGCTCTTCTGAGATTGGAGTTCATCCTAAACTCCATTATCACGGTGTTATTGTTGTGATACTCCAATTTGCAATAAATTGGATTAGGCACTTCATGAAAACCATACTCCTATTTCTTGTGGATTTGTCATTTCTGCACATATAAGAAAAAGTTAAACAGATGGAAACATATAGCTTTATAATATTAAGAAAAGGATTTAGGAATTCGTATATTACCATATATGTTTTATGATATCAGCTGTTAAACGAAAACCTAAACGTTATATATCTCATGACATATGGTTATATGTACAAAATAAATTAACATATATTTATACACAAAAACTAATAAACTGTTAAATTTACGTTATTGAATAGGTCCGCGAAGCGGCTTACAGATCTGAATATATAACCATATATGTTTCTTAACAGCAGCAAAAAAAGTACAAAAAATATTTCAAAACCAGCAAAAAAATAGTTTCAGTGCAATTGGACTACCATTATATAATATATAATCATATATATTTCAGGTGAAAACATGATATATAACCTTCCACAAGTATACCGATCATATATAACATTATATCAAGTTAATATGGAACATATAAGAAAAAAGTTAAACAGATGGAAACATATAGCTTTATAATATTAAGAAAAGGATTCAAGAATTCGTATATTACCATATATGTTTTATGATATCAGCTGTTAAACGAAAATCTAAACGTTATATATCTCATGATATATGGTTATATGTACAAAGTAAATTAACATATATTTATACACAAAAACTAATAAACTGCTAAATTTACGTTATTGAATAGGTCCGCGCAACGGCTTATAGACCTGAATATATAACCATATATGTTTCTTGACAGCAGCAAAAAAGGTACAAAAAATATTTCAAAGCCAGAAAAAAAAAACAGTTTCAGTGCAATTGGACTACCATTATATAATATATAACCATATATATTTCAAGTGAAAATATGATATATAACCTTCCACAAGTATACTGATCATATATAACATTATATCAAAGTTAATATGGAACATCTAACAGTTGTATGTTGTTGCAATACAATGAAAATGATACAGTATATCATATATAACCATATATATATATATATATCATGATATAACTTCATATATAACCTTTCACACGTTAGTATATCATATATAATATTATATCAATAAATTCATGTACATATAACCGTGTGTCATTACCTGTACTTAATTCAATCACACCCTTACGGATCAAAGATTCACAAAACCACATATTCATATAACCGTATATACAAAGACAAACATACCTGGTAATCGATTCCTAGGTAGGATTTGGCGATGGATAAATGAAGGCGAACAACTGCGATGAGCCCGACGGTGTCCGACTGAAACGAAGGAGAGCAACGGCGAAAACGGCGACTAGCATCCGACTAGAACGGGCGATGAACAGAGAAGAATGTCCGATTGAATCTGGGCGAAGAACGGCAACGAACGGACAAGAACGTCCGACTGAAACTAGGGCAAAGAACGACGACTAGCAACAAGTGAGACCGTTGGTGAACGAAGAAGGCTGACGATGAAATGGTAGGTGATCTGGTGCTACGGTTTTTCACTAAAGGTTTGTTCTGAAAATAGGGGGGAGGGGGAATGGGTTTTGTATTGAATCAGGAGGAATTTTAGGGATATGGAAATTTGAATCAGGAGGAATTTTAGGGATATGAAAATTTCAAATTGATGTTTTTGAAATAGATGAAAAAATGGGGCAAAAAGATTTTTAAAAACAGGGGTATATTAGACTAAACATGGTTATTATATCCTTACTAATAGGGTAGTGGACTTAGGGGGTTTTAGAATTTAGAAATGGATTTAGCGGGTTTGGAAAGTGTTACAGTGGACTTATGAAAAATTCTCTCCAAAAAAAAAGTACTACACTTTTTAGAAAAAGAAGGTAATTTCATTCTTAAAAATTATGTGTTTACGTAAATAATTTTCCTACCAATATGAATCTTGTTTGATAGATATTATTAAGATATTTTAAACGGTGCAAAAAAAAATTGAAAAAATATTTTTTCATTTTCATTATATTTAAGTTTAAAATTACAATTTTTTCTAAAAAGTACTTTTTCTGGATAGTGGAACACCACCGGAATAGAACTTAAATTAATTTAGTTTGGAGGTGAGACAATATTTTTTAGATAACAAAAATTGCCAACTACCCTGTTCCGCCTTTTTTAAAAACGTTCTTTTTCGAAAAGAAGATAATTTCAAACTCAAATATAACGAAAATGAAAAATAATTTTTCAATTTTTTTTGCACCGTTTAAAAGATCTCAATGAGATCTATCAAATAAGATCCATATTAGTAAAAAAATTATTTGCGTAAACACATTATTTTTAATCTTAAAATTTACTTTTCTTTTCAAAAATCCACTTTTAATAAAAGTGAAACGGGCTATCTAAAAAATTGGAGACGGAGGGGACTATTTATTTAAAATCTTCGTTTTTTCCATCACAAAATAAACTAGATTCCATAGATTTCCGCCTGGAATAGTGGTTTGTCACTTCAGCTTTTCTATCCGGCTATCCCTATGCTTTATTCTCACATTTAGAAACTCCACCTCGACTCCAGTGCTCTTCATTCTGCATCTCTCTCTCTCTCTCTCTCTCTCTCTCTCTCATTACAGTCCCCTTGCCTCGCCGATGCCGCCGCCGTCTCCACCGGCCGCCCACCCCCTCTGCCACCTGCCGCCCATCACAACCTGTCGGAAACAATGAGATGAGAGAGCATGGAACCGTTCCCCTCATAATATGGTAAGCAAAGTACAAAAATACTACCAAATACCAGATTGCTCTCTTTTAAGACGTTTAGCGGCTCCGCCTTCTCTGCGCAAACAGTGATAGCCCCGCCGCCTCCGGGATAAAAGAGCCCAGAATACAAGCCTAGTTTCCCGATCTTCCTTGCACGGACACGACCACCACCACATCCACGCGACAATGTCTCTCTCCACCGCCACCGCTGCCGCCGCCACTTCCCCCACCGACCTCAAACAACGAGTCCTCCTCTGCCTCGCCAAGCTCTCCGACCGCGACACCCTCTCCCTCGCCTCCGCCGAGCTCGACTCCATTGCTCTCGCCCTTCCCCCGCACTCCCTCTCCCCCTTCCTCTCCTGCCTCTCCACCGCCTCCTCCTCCTCCGACAAATCCCCCGTCAAGAAGCACTGCGTCCGCCTCCTCGGCCTCCTCTCCTCCGCCCACGGCGACGCCCTCTCCCCCCACCTCCCGAAAATCCTCTCCTCCCTCGTCCTCCCCCGCCTCCGCGACTCCGCCTCCGACTCCGCCCTCCGCTCCGCCTGCGTCCACTCCGTCTCCCTCATGGCCCAAAATATCACCAAACCCCCCTTCTCCTCCTTCCTCAACCCCCTCGCCGACGCCGTTCTACACAACCAGGATCACAACTCCCAAATTGGCTCGGCGCTGTGCCTATCGGCTGCGATCGAGGCGGCCAGGGGTGACGTGGACAGGGCGCAGCTGCAGAAGCTCTTGCCTAGGTTTTTAAAACTGGTTAGGAGCGAGGGGTTCAAGGCGAAGGCGGCGGTGTTGGAGGCTATCGGGAGCGTTGTCGGCGCGGGAGGGGCGTCGAGTCGGAATGTGGCGGGGAGTTTGGTTGCGGGGTTGGGGGAGTTTCTGAGCAGTGAGGATTGGGCGGCGAGGAAGGCCGCGGCGGAGGCGTTGGGGAGGTTGGCGGTGGCGGAGAGGGATCTGGTGGCGGAGTTCAAGTCGGCATGTTTGGCGTCGTTGGAGAGTCGGAGATTCGATAAGGTAAAATCTTCGACTTCCTTTTTCAAAAAGTCCCCTTTTCTGAAAATTTTGGTTCTTTTTATTATTTTCTCTTAATTTTTACTTCGTTCTTCATTTATTATTTGTATAGTATTTTTGTACTTTTTCTAATTCTCTTAAAAAACAATGTTATATAAAAACAAAAAATTATGAAAAGGAAAATAGTAATACCAACTTTCTTTAACAAAAAATAATTTAGTCCAAACTCAGGGTTACGCGGTAAGAAAATGCAAGTATCTGAATTTTGATGATATAAGGCCTCGTTCTAGAACGTCTTTTTAAAAAATAAGTATTTATTTTATATTTTTAAATTTAAAAATAATGTAAATAAAAATATATTTTTTTATTTTTTTACACCGTAGAAAAAATCTCGATAAGATCTATCAATGATCCATTATTTCTAAAAAAATTATTTGCATAAACACATTTATTTTTAAACTTGAAATTGCTATTTTCAATTCTGAAACGGGGCCTAAGTTCCCAAGCCCAACTAGTAGCCCAATTTATATTTTGGTGCTCACCCGTTGCTAGCGCCCACGCCTCTATCTTATGCAATCATCTTCTAAAGGTTTCTACGCACTAGTTGGGCAGTCGGCCACTTTCGAGCGATTAATCAGTACATATTAATTACTCCCTCCGTCCCATTTTCATTGTCCTTTTTTGATATTCGTGCAGTTTTCAATCACTTATATCTTTAAATATGAATCTCCAAAAATATGCAATATGGATCTTATTTGATAGATTTCAATTTGTTCTATAATACAAAGATGTCAAAATCATGAAAAATATTATAGATTGAAAGATATACGCAAGAGACAAAAAAGTGAAAGGAATAATGGACAATGAAAATGGGACGGAGGGAATAGTAATCAGTGATTAATCTTTAGTCGAATCTAATCGGATAGACCTGCCAGCAATTAATTCAACACTGATCTTATGGTGATAGCACATTTGTATTTTTCCTCGTTAATGGAATTCCTTACTCTTCCTCCAAAAAACAGGAAAAAACTAGTAGCCCAATTAAAGATCGATAAGGTAAAATCTTCTGACTTATTGTACAATTTGATTTGGGAATATTTGGTGGTTAGTTTTTGTTTATCATAAATTTTCTGTACGTATACCTTGACGTGATTTTTCTGAACATGAAGTCCAATCAAGGGCATCCTACTAGGACTAGGCTGTGACGTAAAGTACTTATGAGATTCCCTTCACATGCAGCATTTGCATTTAGGGACGTAGATGAACTGAATCGAGCCAAATACTGTTAAGTTCAGTTCGGGTTCGTTAAGGTACTAATTTGGCTTGAGTTCGGCTTGAGTTTGATTTGAGCCTAAACAATTTGGCTCGAGTTCGGCTCATTAAAAATTTTCAAAGCTCGGGTTCAGCTCGGTCAGGTTCGTTAAGGTACCAGTCTGGCTCGAGTTCGATTCGAGTTTGAATATCTTGGCTCAAATTCGGCTCGCTAAACTCAAATGAACAGAGCCGAGCCAAACCTAAGCTCAAATTGAGCTCGTCAAGACTCGGGTTGGTTCAGCTTGGCTCATTACACTCAACCAAATTCAAATTCTCTCATTGATCGTATAGAATTTGTGAGAAAAATAAATATTGAATTATATATTTAACCTTAAAAATTTTTATATTTACAAATAGACCCCTGAAGAATTACTTCCTCCGTTCCAATTTAATTGTCACTTTTGGGAGTTCGTGTTATTTTTCAATTGATTATATCTTATAATTTATAATGTTTTAGGTAATTTTGAAAATATTGTGTTATAGAACAAATTGAGATCTATCAAACCAGATCCATATTGAATATAAAATTCATTACCAATTTAAAGATATAATTAGTTATTTTATTCAGTTAGAATAGAATTGGGACAAGTAAATTGAGACGGAGGGAGTATTAATTATATTTAACTACTGGTTCGTGAGCTCGGTTAGGCTCAGGTTCGGCTCATTTACAGAACGAGCCTAGAATCGAGGTTCAAGTTTAGTTCGTTTAGCAGACGAATTAAACTTGAACGAGCTCTTGCCGAATTGAGCCTCGAACAGTCGCAAACGGCTCAATTCATTTACAGCCCTAAGCATTTCTATTGTGTCTTAGAAAGATTTTATGCAAGCTCGCTAGTAAATGACTATAGTGGGGCTCATGACTTTTATGACATCTGTTTTTGAAAATTTTGTTGGAATTTGAGCTAATTTGATTCGATGCAACAGGTCAAGGTTGTTCGTGAAACAATGAATCGCACACTGGAGCTTTGGAAGGAGGTCCCGGGGGATCCTGAAAGGCTTTTGACTCGGTCTCAATCTAAATCATCGTTGAAAGGTAATTGTGCCTTAAATTTATAAAATGATGGATCAACATTGCTAATTTTGTGAATATGTAAACTAGACCTGTTGCGTAATTAGCAATGTTGACGAATCAACATTGCTAATTATGCACACAAGCAAGTTCCCTACTTGTTCTTCTTTGGTGTCTTAGAAACTTATTAGGAAGTCAATAAGATTCTTGTACGTGTATGTGTATGTCGGGAAGAAACCACGAAAATGTTTGTTTCCAATGGATTGAAGATGGGTAATGGGGCAGCAATTCAGTTATGTCATTTTGGATAACCTGTTTCGTCAATATACCAGAGAGAAAAGGCATCTTGTTGGTTCTCCAGTGGACCTATTTGCGTGGGTCAAGACTAACATGGCCATGGTATTGAAAACACTTTCCCCTTTAACAGTTGGCAAACTTGGCATGGTTGGACTTTCCCAAGTTTGTTTGTTTGTTTGAATTTTTTTTTTGTGGACAAAGATTTTGACATATTTTTGTATACTTGTAGAAAACATCTGCCTAAATCTTTTAGGAAGCTGAACAGTGGAAGCAGGGACGGAGGGAAAGGGGGGCACGTGCTCCCGCTCGAAACTAAAATAAGTTTGTTATATTTTCGTATATTTTGCATAATTATAAAATTAAGTGTGCTACTACACATAAACAAGTGCATATATCTTGAAAATATACATATAAAACTAGTTTTATGTTTCAATTTCGTCATATGGTGCATTTATACTTGTTGATTTTCGAACTATTTGTCTACTTGGATCGATTCTTTATTAATTGTACTTATTTTTAACCGTCTACGAGCAATATTTTAAAATAATATCATTAATAAAACTGTGTCGATCATTCTAAACTTGTCGATGTTCATGTAAAACATACTCTCAAATTTTGTTTGAGATTTTGTGCTTATTTTTACATAATTTAAATGAAAGTAGTGTTATAGATTTTTGTAGTTTGTATTGCATGCCTTAATTATGTAACGATCTTATTGTGGTTAACTAGAAAAATAAATTTTCGCCACTATAATTAACAAGGTGTCCCCACTAAACGACATTTCTGAATCCATCCTTGAGTGGAAAGAATGTCACACCTTTTCTTTTAAATAGTAATTTCGTTTTGTTGATGCTGTGCTTGGATTCTGATTTTTGGGGTGGCTAGTTGAGGGGGGGAAATGAAATGGAAAATATCAGGATATAGAAAAGACAACTACTATCTTCTTTTTTTTGTTTGGTTTCGGCACATGGGAAGGAAAGGAATATTACAAGTATGTCAAAACAAATCACATAATGAAGACGTATAGTTTAGTACTCCTATATTTTTATTTTCCTTTACCTTGTCAAGTCAAGATTCAAACATAGCAATAAGTAAGTTATTGTAATGGTACTTTCTAGTTTTTTAATCAGCTAAAGATCGTTCAACAAGAATGTTCATGCTTGATAACTGTTGATCTTTGGTATTAATAGATTCTCAATAGCACATACACAGCATATTCTTGTGTGCCTGTGTCTACATTTTAGAAATCCCCCATGTCTAGTACCCCCAATCACCCTAATCATTATACTGTTGTTTAATGTTTACACAGAATAGTGATATCAATGGGGTTTTTCTGTTATGATGGATGAAAATCCGTTTTCCCTTGTTAAGGATATAAAAAATAAAGTTACCCCTCCATCTAGTAGCTAAAGCTTTTGGGTTGGATGTAAAGTTTTTACATGGAACGGGGTGCACGTGAGGGAGGATGTTAAAGATTACAATCCCACGTAGCTTGGGTATAGAATGAGTGATCACTTAATATAATATTGGGATGTCTTAACATAATAGCTCAAGATTTAGGTTTGGATATAAAGTTTCCTCATCACTCAACACCAATGAGATTTTAAAAGCAAACTAAGGAACTCTTAATCGAAGGAATCCATCCATACCATTGGGTTGTTTGTGACTGTTGACTTGTCGCAAAATTATGTCATCTGCTGTTTTACTTCCAAATTTTAATCAACATAGCTTGAAACTAGCTAATGTGGGTTTATTATTTGGTTCTCCATTGCATAGGTGATGTTGGTGTTCAATGCTCCCCTTCCGTATCAAGAAGTTCCTCTGATGACTCTTTTGAAACTCCTAAACTGAAGAAAACTCCTCCCACAAGCAGGCTGCCTTTGTCTGATACTTCATTTGCTAACATCGCCCTAAAAAGAAGTCCTTCGAAGAGCGTCGACAAGAAACCAAGTATAACCACGATGGGTAAGGTAGACGTAAAGAATAATTCTGACTGGAGCATTAAAATTGCTGTGCCACAGCCTTCATCTTTACAAGTGGCTAGTAATGTTGATTTTAAGGATGGAAATGTTGGAGTTGCGGATTCAATAACATATGAGAGCAGCAGGAATTTGAAATCAGAAACAAAAAGTGTCATTTTCAGTGAACCCTGTCAAGAAAAGTTGCATAAACTTGTTGGTTTGCGATCTGGGTCTCGTGTCGTTCCTGTCTGTGAGATTGATGACTGCGAGTCGGATGTTGTTAAGAAGAATTCTGACTGGAGCATTAAAATTGCCGTGCCACAGCCTTCATCTTTACAAGTGGCTAATAATGTTGATTTTAAGGATGGAAATGTTGGAGTTGCGGATTCAATAACGTATGAGAGCAGCAGGAATTTGAAATCAGAAACAAAACGTGTCCTCTTCAGTGAACCCTGTCAAAAATTGCCTAAACTTGGTGGTTTGAGATCTGGTTCTTGTGTTGTTCCCGTCTGTGAGATTGATGACTGCGAGTCGGATGTTGTACAGAGCAATGCTATTGAAGATGTCGATGGGAACCAGAAAGATATTGAGGGTCTAAATTTGGTCCGTAAACAGCTTGTTCAGATTGAAAATCAACAATCCAGTCTTTTTGACCTCCTTCAGGTATGATGCAATGAAATCTCTCCTTTTTGCAGTGTTTCTACTTTCTGCGCTAGGTTAAAAGTTACTAACTACCTGGGAAAGGGAAATTAGTGTTCACCCTTCCATGTTTAATAATAAAACTCCGTATTTTTTCTTTCTTACTGTAAGTTGACCTAGTTACCTTTTCATTTTGAAAAAGTGTATTAAGAATTGACGAATGCAACGTTTATATTGTACTTGGACACAATAAGGATAAAAAAAGAGTTGTGGAGGTGTGCTTTTAAAAAGTGAGTGTTAAAATTATCTGTCAATAAAGTTTACTAGTCTGAATTAAGGTCAAATTTGGCAGTTCACATTACTGATGTCAACTAATGATGTAAAGAAGGATCACCTGCCGAACTGAACTCAACATATCCTCGTCCTTTTTGACTGAAGTCTTTTCATGAAATCTCGTCTTTGGGGCAAGAACACGACGATTACTGATGTGCCTCTTTATTCTCTGTCATGGACACATTGCTTATTGATGGTTTTATGTCAATAAAAGTCATATGCCATTTCCTACAGGGTGAAATTTAAACCGCATCTGTTGACTTCAACTTGTCTTTCTTGCAGAGGTTCATTGGTAGCTCCCAAAGTGGAATGAATTCCCTGGAGACACGTGTAAATGGCCTTGAGAAGGCACTGGACGAAATATCATATGATTTGGCACTATCTACTGGCAAGATTTCAAACACCGACTCTGCGGGAAATGCATGTTGCTTGTTACCTGCTGCAGACTTTTTGAGTCCAAAGTTTTGGAAGAGAGCAGAAGGCCAGTATTCTTCTCGGTTTTCTTTCCCTGGAAGAAATCATTCGCTGCCAGCCATGCGTAGTATGCCAAATAAAGATGCATATGTTGAAATTTCTAATCTGGGTAGCCCAAATGCTCGGTGCCAAAGTTGGGATCGATTTGTGGCAAGCCCAGTAGCAAATCCTCACAGGAACTTACGGGGAGGCCTAAAGTCAAGTAAAAATCTGAAGATAAGTCAAGATGCTGATAAGTTAATAGCATGTGGCGTTGGTGGCCTTGAGGGGACTTTGATTCCTGGTTGTACTGCAGCAGCAACCATGATCAGACGGTAAATTTATGTGTAAACCTGCTCAATGTCATTAAATCCTCATTATTGGACTCAAGGACGGCTATGCTTTAAAATATTGCATATCTGCTTTTTTCTTCGTCTTTCTTTTTTGTGGTCTCCTATGCAGTTTAACATGATTGGAGTTGAAGAATTCTCTCTTTTATAGCGAGAAGAAAGTTTGTGCATGACTGGAACATCTATGCATGTCTTATTTGTTCCCGTTTGTGAGGGAGAGAGGGCGATATATATTTTTTTCATCCCTCATTGTTTATCTGTTCCCTTGTTTTGGAGTCTTTTTTCACACATCTTGTGTTTCACATATAGCTCAAAGACGGTATTCCATCTTCTGCCTTGTTTCCTCTCTTCTCTTACTGCCCTTTATAAGCCTCAGGGGTTGTGTGGTGGGGGTTTTGGGGGAGTAGGGTCTTGCTTAGCTGCTTTCTGTGATGACAGGAAAAAAACAGAGCGGATGCTTTTTTATATTTTTTGTCGTGTGGAATAATGGATTTGCTAACATGCAATTGGTCATGATAGTTTTTTTTAGGTTTGTCACATCATTTCAAACACTTTTAGGATGAACATTCCATCCTTGCAATCACCGTTGTCCCAGCTTCCCTTCATTCTTGGCACTGCACTTGGATATTTTGTACCAGTAATCCTAAAGTTATTTCAAGTTGTCTTTACCCCTTCATTTCTCTTTTGCACACTTTTTTTACCAATTATAGTATGAACAAGGCCTTTTACCTGACGTACAATGACTCCTAGATTCAAGAATTCACAGCATATATGTATGGTTATTTTTATCATGAAATGGGCACTAGGGTTTTTCAAGTGCGATGCGGTGTGGGTATTGGGGTTGTTCAAGTGCTTACAGTGCCGGCAAGATCTGACTTGTAAATTTTAATGCCAGAAGAAGCCATATTGGGCATAATATTCCCTTTGTCGCTTTTCCCCAGTATTTTGTGTTTCTTCAGAGGAAGGAAGAAGAAAATTAAAGAAAAACATCCACTTTATTGTGACATTTAATCTCACAGAATTTATACGGTAAATTCTATGCAAGACAGGGCATAAGTATTGGTAGATTTACTCTGTATTTTCATGTTTTTGCTCCTAAGATCTTGTTTTCATGTAAGAACTAACGTGATTGGTTATTTGTCTCTTTCAGATCATGTGCTTAACGCGGGGGTTCAATTTCTCAAACTATTCCGCTAAGAGAGAAAAACATTTTGCTGTTTCATCACCAGGAGAAAACAAGAATGAAGCTGATTCATGCAGACAAATTACTCCTATGCGCACAGAAATGAGACCTCAAATTGAATGCAACTTTGTAGTATTTCTCAGAATAGTATCGACACCACTTTGAAATCCTTAGTTTTGAGGGCTGTGATAGAGTATTGATGACATTGCTAAGCTAGTTGTGCAGCCGATTTGCAGTGTAATTTGGCAGAGGGAGTATGCATACATGTTTCGTTTTACAACATTGTCGTGTACAGTGATTCATGTTTTCAGTTTCTTGTGGTTCAGCTGGTAATCCTTTCCCATAAGCCGAAGAAATAAAAGAAACTACTACTACCTGAATTCCTTAATACTCTACAGTGGTGCCGAACTAAACTTGTTTAGACCTGAATTCTAGTTTTTTGAAGGCGCAGAATCTACGTCTGTGTAAAAACTTCTAGTTTCCAGTTTCAGTATAGGTTTGGGCATGGGGTGTTTCTGGTGCATGCTTACTCTTTTGAAACCAAACTTGAGCTAGGATGTACTTGACGTTTTACCTCCCCCAGCAGGGTAGTAAACTTGTTTTGTTTCAATAACTCTAGCCATGACCCAGATCTTCATTTCCAACAGCAATATAAAATAGTACAATTGCTTTTTATAAACCCAAGGGTAGATCATACAAGGTTATGCAAGACATGGAACAAATCAAAAGCTGATTAATGTGGAGAGAAAGGGGCATTAGGTAGCTAATCTTTTAAAGAAATTAATTCCGAATAGTGAATTATTTGGAGTATAATTGAAAGAAGCAGCAAAATCAATGGAGATCGGGAAATAATGGACGCGTGTTGCATATTCTAAGAGTACCTAAAACTCTAGTCAAACTACGAGAAGAATTTCTATATTCTAAAAGTACCTAAAACACTACGAGAAGAATTTCTGACATAAAGATGGGAAGCACATCAAAATTGCACAAATATTGAACGAGAAAACACCGCCTCCCAAGATTTCTTGCAGACCCTTCATCATTTAGGTCCTTTTGAGCTAAGGCTCAGTACTAAAAAGAATCCTTCTTTCCTCTAAAGTCAGTCTGAGAATACCCTGGCTTTCGTTCCTCATCTTACCCCTACCCTACCGTTCCCGTCATTAGTTCCTCATCTTAGTATGAGCCCTGTGACTTCTACTTAGTAAGTATTGGTTGGCGCTACCTAGATTCCGGCTGCTCAGGGAAAACGATGTAACTAGAACAACAAGATTACTTGGATTGAAGAAAAGCTTCGAGGAACGTTGAGCTGACATAAAATCAAGATATATGTACAAGTTGTTGATTTCAGTCTCTATCTTGCACGGCCGCAGCAAGGTTGTTCGCACATTTTGTAAGCGTAGCATCCAACTTATCTCCAAGTAACGAAATCCATGCCTGCAAGAAAAAGGAATGATGCGAATAAGATGAGTAAACAGTCTATCTGATGATGCTTGTTAAACAAATACATGGTAAGGAGTTTGATGGTTCACAAAAAGGACTACAAGATAATACACAAAAATGAATTATATTACGCAATGTAAAAAAGTACAAGTAAACTTAGGAAAAAACAAAAGTTGATAAAAAAGTTCTCAAAAGGAAAAGAAGATGTAGGTGAAGACAGACATGATTGTGCTGTGAAACATGCAGAGCTGATTTCCCCAGTAAGGCGCTTGCTAGATACAGTGATTAGAAGTGTGGAAGGTCAGTAGAAACACAGAGATGCTATAGTAGACAACCACAGAGAGCCAAAATTTCTAAAGCTAAGGTGTTACCTGGTCAGAAGTCGTAAATCCCCTAATCGTATCTCCACCAATAATTGCAATTCCTTTGTCTCCAAGCAGTTGCAAGATGACCGCCTAGCATGTTAACACTTGTATCAGCAGTCTTGAAGAAGCTTGAATTAGCATACATATGAAAGAATACTGACAAAGGACAACACATAAAAGAGAAACATAAAACATCACTTGGAAAAAACAAACACACAGAATGCCAGTAAATGAGCTTGAATTAACTACTTCACAAAAATATCAATCAACAAAATGCCAGTGTGCCACGGGAGACAAGTCATAAGGTTTGCAAAAATGTGCAGATGACACCAACAGCAACAAAAAGCTACAGACATAACCATAGAATATTGCACAAGACTGAAGCAGGGCAAAGAAAGAGTTCACTTGCACTGGTTCTAAGCTCTTTTTTCGTTCAACTCTTTTGGACCAATCTTATTTACTTCACACAGCCAACAACCAGAAAGGCACCAATAACAAAATCCTGCCGCAGTATCACAGCTAAAATCCAATTTTTCCTAAAAAAAAAACTTAGCCAGCCAAAATCTTGCATAGTAAAAGGAGTTTTATCCATGTATAGTTTCATCTTTTATCCCAGAAGATCCATGTCTACATTGACAAATCTTGTTGCTTACCACCAGGTGGTTAAGGTTCTCTTGTTGCATGATCGTATCTACTATCGAAGCTCTCATGCTTCACAAAGGGCTCCAGGATCACTGACAGGCTGCAGAAATCTTTTCCTAGAATTTCATACCAACACGGCAATACTTAATGGTGAAAGTTGCTCAAAGTTAACAGCAAACCTTCCCTCAACTATCCTAGCAGTCATCATCTATACGTCACTACAACAGTGAACGGATGTCCTTGATGAGAAATTATTAACCTTTCCACTTAGGCTTCTTACTCGTATTAGTCTTGGGTTGACATGGTTTTAATGTTATTGGTTCCTGGAAGACGACCAAAACAGATGGCTATATCACAGAAAGGCATCTATTGCTCAACCGTTAGGCAAGACTGCAGTGCCCAGGTAAACAGCATCCTGTTTACCAAATCTAAGAACTCTAAAAAACAGCAATATTTTGGCATGATGAAACGGAGCTTCAACAAGTCTAATAAACATAATCAACAAGTTTTTAAACAAGGATAAAATGTATTCATGGAAGATAAAGTCCGATTACCTGCATATTAGGAGGCAGAAATGGTAGTTCTGACTTCCCAGGATAAAGAGAGAGATTTGCCAAGTAGCTCTCTAAAAGGCAGGAAATATAGATTTGTGGAGATCTTTTCAAGGTCATAGGTTTGAAATGGAATCATATCAAAATTAAGGGGAAATGAAACAGATAAGCAGTTGGTTCATATCATCTTACGTGACCCCGAGTTTAGAACACTTCGGTAGAGTGCACCTTGCATTAAGGTACTGGCATCGATAGGCACTGCTTCACTGTCGTTAGCAGAGGATGATGCAGCAACCCCTGTTTGAAGGATAAGTTTGCTATCATAGACAATAACTAGAGATCTGCAGCAAGTCGCAGCTGATAGGGATTCCCAAATCCTGGGAAAGGTACAAAGATCGTCAAAAAGCAGCCTGTCAAGGACATATGAGAAACTTCTCCTGTTGAGTATAAAATTCACTGTTATAGTAATAAGCTAATCTTAATAATTCATGAGATCTCAATTAATTCTATTTGATGAATATTCGCATTGCTACAGTTGTCTTTCATAACCTTGGCGAAAAGTAACCATCGGCACATAACATCACAGAAATCTTAGTAGGTTCAGAAGGGTAAGTGTATGTATCAGTTAGAAAAGAAACATTTCTAGCTTTTCACATGGACAAGAATACAGCTATGTTTTGTGTTCAAACTTTTATGTTTCTTTCCTATAGTGACATGAAGATTTACCGGAACTAAATAAGATGGACAGAGTGCACGAGTTACAGAAGCTACATACCATATTAACTCAGAAATTACAAAATCTGGAAGATGGGAATTTAGCCTCAGACACTTCACACCTTGAGGACTTACCTGCAGCCAAAATTTTAAAATTCTTAGTGCTTTCTAAGATTGAATTGGTTGAAATTCAACCAAGGGAGGAGGCCAATTAAATAAGGAAGAAAAAGAATGTGGAGTCCTCACTGCTACTATAGTTTTTGGCCGGATTGACAGCCATACCAGTCCTGCCAGAATATTCGTTACTGCCAAACCAAGTGTCAATAGATCTGCTCTAGACTGTGAACTGCTAGAAGAAAAGATTTTACATAAGTATTGAGTTTTCATATTTAAACATACTTCGTAAAAATAGGAAAGCAATTATGACGGCAACTATTTAAACATGCTTGTGAAAAAAAAGAATGCAATAATGTGGCGGCTACTTATTAAAACTAAGACATCTGTAACAAATTACAACTTGCAGGAAGGAAACCACTAACCAGGTGTACCAATCTCTAGACACTCTTAAAACTAAAATAAAACAAACTCAACTAAAGTCAGCAATAATACAATAACTAGACTACCTATTGCGTAGCATACCGCAATGATATGTGTAACTTAACAGGGGATATCAGAAACTCAGGACAGAATGCTGATACTCCATCAATTCATACCTTTCGATGGACAATTGTTCCCTAGGGATGCAATCCTTTTTAGTATGTTGCTTGTCAATCACTAACCCCCTATAATGTCCCTTATTAAATGCTGGTCAGCCAGTATCCTTTTGCTTTAGCAAATTCTCCGAAGTTTCATAGCAACTCTTATTTTGCCCCCGTCAAGTAAATTCGAAATAGACATCATGTTTATATAAGTGAATTACCTTCAACGTCATATTTAATATCTTGAGATTATATTGCTTCACTCTCTTCAAATGTTTTGCTCTTCTACCAAATGAAGACCTCAGACAGATAACCATAGATTAAGATGTGGAGCACATATCAAAAGTTGTGGAAACTTTATCCAACCCAAAAACAATTGGCAAGAAGTAGAGAGGTCCCTCATGATCTCTCATTCCATACCTATGAGTGGAGAGGCCCTTAACTTTTCCAAGGCTCTAGCAATAGGGTATTTGAATATCCAACTAAATACGACCAAATTGAAACTTCCAAAGAAAGTTTTACTTAACTCATCCATAAGCACTATCAGAATTTCGCATCCCGTTCACTATTTCCTCATCCGTGTGTAGCTTTTAGAATAGTAGGAGTATACAATTAGCAAGTACTAAAAGAAGCAGAGGTTAATACTTTTACCTACTGGCATCGGCAACAGGAGCTATGCCCGAAACGCCGCGATTGACGAGAACAGCCAACAGAGAGACGGCGCCGACGTAGATTGGCAAGCGCCGCACGGCGTCGTCGTTTCTTGATACCCAGTCGGCCACCCATTCCCTTCTCGGCTTCGGTCCTCTGTAACCTCGCTTTCATTGGTCCCAAGATACTCGGTGAGAGAGAGAGAGAGAGAGTAAAATCTATATAATGAAGATAGAGATATAGTTGTGTGCGAGTGTGCGCATTGTATACCTGTAAGTTGGAAGAAACCCTAAAGGAGGGCGGGAAGGAGGAGGGGAGACGAGGAGGAAGGGAAGGGGTTGGTGGTGGTAGTTGTTTGGGGTTGAATATTCGGATGACGATTGGACGACGAAGAAGAAGAAGATTTCCCGCTTCCATCGGAACTACTCTCTGATTTCTTCGTCTGATGATGGAATGAGAAAATCTTTCTTTACGGAGGTCGTGACCATCCAAATTTGGACGGTTAAGACGTTAAAGAAACATTTTCAGGAAAGAATTAGTTGTGATAGATCATAATTAAAAATGAATCTCAGTTATTGATTGTGCGAGTAGACGATTAAGATTGTGTCACGCCTTGAACAACTTGGTTAATTGTAATCCGTCATAATTGAAAACGATTCTCAACTACTGATCTGATTGCGCAAATAGATAACTGAGATTGCGCCGTTTTCTATTTACGGAGCCTCGTGAAAAACACCCTCTCCTTACAAATATAGGAGTACTAATTTGAGGTTTAAATGGTAGTTTTGGTATTTTTAAGCGGGAATCAATGTTATTTTTCTTTGTATCCGAACAAAAACGATATAGCATGAACCCATTTTACTCTATCTTCATACTCTCACTTGTGAGAAATCTCTCTTTTTCATAGTGCATTTTTACCTTTAACTATTGGGAATTGATTTTGGCCAAATGCACTCCTTTTTTGTTTTGTAATGATATGAAATTACATAACTACTCTTTTTATGTGTGAAAGGGAAAATGTATGAGGGGTATTTTCTGATTTAACATGAATGAAGATAAAAAATAAAGTGCACTTGAGACAAAAGGGGAGTGTAAAAATCAATTTGCTTAACTATTTTGGTTTCATAAAAGAAATCTCAACTCCGAAAGCCTAATAGGCCAAATCGAACCCAAAAAAAAAAAATACGCCTACAATTTATTGCAACAATATAGGAGTAAAAATTCTTGGTTATATATAAAAATAGCAATGCTCAATGGTGAAATTTTATGCTGTAAAAATTAATTAATCTGTAAATAGTAAACCAAAAAAGTAGAGAAATTTGTCTATCACATCTTGTTGCCATAAGTTATGATGTTGGAAAATGTCTCGGTTGCCGGAGTTGGCCTAGGAAAGTGGTTGCTGGTGGTTGGAGGTGGAAGTGATGATGGAATGGCGGGAGAAAGCGAAATAAGTAATTGAAATGTTATGAGAGAGAGTATTCCTATCATGGGCATTAATTTATTTTTTAAGTAAAGGACTAACCGTGAACAGACACCCAAATACAAACTTTAAAAAAAAAAAAAAAACTTGAAGAGTTTTAAATTCCTCGACTCTAAGGCCCTGTTCGGCTAAATGAGTCAATAGGCATATTTTTTTGTCCTTATTTTAATTTTTTTTGTATTTATTAGCTTTTCGTCAATTTTTTGAGGATTATTGCATCATTATAACGAGAGAAATCTAAAAAGTTAAAAATTATGATCGAAATCTATTTTTTTAATAAAGATGAAAAGATTGGCTTATTTTTGTCTTTATTCAAAAAATTAGGTTTTGATTGTAATTTTTTACTTTTTAGATTATTTTTGTCATGAAGATGCAATAATTCCTAAAAATTGACGAAAAACTAACAAATACAAAAAAAAATTGAATAAGAATAAAAAAATAAGCTAATTGACTTATTTAGCCGAACGTGGCTTAAATCTTGCGAATAATTTTCCCATATTAAATGGGCCAATACTCCATAGTTTAATTGAAACTTACAAGTATTGGCCCATTGGGGTCCGATCTCAGATCCCGTCGGACCCCAAGGAGGTGGTAGTAGAGTAATCAACTTTCTTTCACGTGTCGACAAATGTTGGAGTAAAGCACAAAAATCGAATAGAAAATGAAAAGAAATTAAGCAAACAAAACATTGCATATATATATATATATTGATGGTGCAGGCACATCGAAAGGTCGAGGTGAGGGAGATGAAGGGAAAGGTGAAGGTGAAAGGTACTTTCTTTCTAAGGGTTATCAGTAGGGTCCCCCAATGGCCCAATCTCCTTATCCTCACACACCACACCCACCACCAACGGTGATGGTGAAACCTACTTTCTTATTTCTAATGCCCAAAGGACACATCAACGTGGAAAACAATTTTATGAGTTCCGCAAAACTTTTTTACTCGGCAAAAATTAGCCTATGCAATTGGCCCCGTCCCGTCCCGACCCTGCCCTAACCCCAATCTGATCGCCGATCGGGACTGGTTTCCCTAAATTTTCGAATACTGGGTGGGGTTCGAGTAGGGTACGAAGTAACGTTATTCCGCCTTGAACCCGTTCCAAAATTATTAATTTTTAGCGTATAAAATGATAGATTTACCGTTGTATTTTCTCCCTTATGATTAACAAATTTTCTCTCCCATTTTACTCTTTGGAGAAACAATTTTTCCTCGTTTTTATGGGTGCGGGGCGGGAATGGACACATTACCAGGTCGGGGTTTAGTTGGGGTCAAGGCCAGGTGGTATTTTCAGGATCAGGAAATGGCAAAATCCGCCATGTTGCCATCCTCAGCAGAGATATTTTTTTAAATTATTATCAAACGATGTTAGATCCTAACATGATTTTTTGAATAACTCATGTGTTCGAGGACTTTAAAAAACAGTAACGCTTCGACCATCAGATAAGCTTGGGAAAAATCGTTCTGTCTCTTCTGGGGATGAACCTATTCCTAGAATCCAACTCAAAAAATCGTTCAGTTGACGGTGACTGGAGAGTCACTCCGCCTCCTCCACATCCTCTTCGTTTATTTATGGGATCCCGGCTCACCGCTAATTTTGGGGAACCCGGGGCTGATTTGAGCAAAAACACATCAACGTACAGCATTGTTCAATTTTACCGTGTTTTGTATGGTTCGAATTTTAAAAATATTCTTTTTAAAATCTGGACCAGCAATTGCCGAGACGGATAATAAACTAGAGCAATGCTATACGTTGTTGTGTTTGCTCACAGCAACCCCTGCTTCCCTAATTTTGAAGAGGACCGTCTCGGTATTTAGGGCATTATTTTGGGCTCATCTCAATGATTAAAAATATCAGTCACGTTAAAAAGTATTACTATATTGATTGAATATTGTTTGATATAGTAGTATTCTCAAAACACGCTTTTGAGGAAAAAAAACAATTACAAAGTGGATTAGAATTTATTTTTTTGATCTGTTTCGAAAACATGTCAACCATTACCCGATTAATGTAATTTTTAGGGTGGTTGATGTCTTTCGTAAAAGTCTTTTGAGGGAAAAAATTATTACAAAGTCAATTAGAATTTATTTTTTGATCTGTTTCGAAAACATGTCAACCATTACATGATTAATGTAATTTTCAGGGTGATTGATGTTCTCGGTAAAGAGACTGGAAAGGATCCACGTCGATAGCTTCCCATTAGCTTCCGTTGAATTTCTCAACCTCCACATGAAAAATATTGGATTCTATATGTCATATCATTATGGTACCTAATCCCATTTAATTTTATTATGTTCGTATGGCAGATTCATGCACTGTAACTTTTTGTTTTTCTTTTCGACAAAGTGTACCGCGTGCATAAATACGAGAGGTGCTTTTTTCCCCGTCCTGACACACATCCCTCCCGACCCCACCCCTCTCTTCCAAATATACCCCCAACCTACGCAACCCCATTTTCCCCTTTATTTACTTAATACTAATATTTATATCTTTTTTCTCTTTTATCTATTAAATATTATTTAAATGTTTCGATTTTCAATCCGGTTGAATCGGTGCAAAGATCTAGTTTTTTTTTATCATTTTATCCTCAATGGTTATAATAAATTTTTGGCTCTAAAGCCTTTCAACGAGTATTTTAAGAGAGTCCTGAAACTAAATAAGAGTCTTAGGGTGCTTGTTGAAAGGCCTTAGAGTCAAAAACTCATTACGAACATTTAGGGTGAAATGATAAAAAAAAAACATTTTTGCACCGATTCAACCGGATTAAAAACTGGAACACTTATTTTTTTACATAGTTTATATATTAAAAATATAGTTAAGAAATTAAGTGTTTTAATTTTTAATATGTTTAAACTAGTGCAAAAATCTTATTTTTCTGATCATTTTATCTTAAATAATCATAATGGATTTTTGGCTCTTATGCCTTTCAATGGGCACTTATTTTGATTCTACGACTTTCGACATATTATTTCCGTCTCATAAGCATTATGTTCATACGAATTGTTTAAAGGAATTGAATACAATGTTACAATGTTCAACAAACTCATGTCAGATAAAAAGAAGATTTGCAAACCCAATATCTATTCAAAAAAATCATATTAACATAAACATTCATCTAATGCTTCAAACAAAAAATTGGGTTTCCATCTTCTAATCCTATCATGTTCATTAAACAAGATTAATTAAACCCACTTTTGTGAAAGTAGTTGATAAAAATTTCCTTTTTTTCCCTCCACCACATTTCGTTTGGCTCCCTTCATATTAGAAGTGTTCGCTTAAATGAAAAAGTAT
>BPLS01000144.1:1438310-1450576 GCA_019656275.1 Rhododendron kiyosumense | reverse complement strand
TATCTTTTTTTCTTTTTAAATGTACGATGCATTAAATCATAATTAGACGTTGATAATTCTAAACTCTTGGTTATAATTTTAAAAAAAAAAACCTAGATCAATTTGGGACAAAATTGATTAACAATATGTATGATTGTGATTTCAATTTTTTTTTTCTGTTTTTGGAATTGTACCATTGTAGCTAGATTCAGAAAATTGGTTGAGTTAGGAATTAATTGCATTTTAGGTAAGTTTTTTCCCCAATGTTTCATACTACTAAAACTATGCAAGAGTTCTTCTATGCTTCAGTTTCTTTATCACTATTTAGTACTTGTATTGATTTAATCTAATTTCAGACATGGATTGTGTGTACATTGAATGAGAGATTTTTGATAGGTTAAAAATGAGACTATCGGAAATCGATTTCAAAATATAAAAATAGTCAAGGTCAATTGAAAATCAAACGATATGTGATGGATTGACATTTCCATCTTTTGTTTATGTATAAATAAAGAACATCTCTCTTTTTTTTGGTACATTTTTTAGTATCTCTATTATAGTATTACAGGGGATATTTCTGTGAAAAACTTCATTAACAAATGGCATAGCTTAGAATGACTCTAAACACACTTATTTATGTTTTACCTTTTTTAAATCATGTTGGCCCCAAGAATAAGATAACTTTGAAATTGATAAATCATTTTAGTTAGGGAGGGACCAAATCTATTTACCTACCTATCTCTCTCTTGAAAAATTTTTCTTTATCTCTTTTTTCATTCTAATAGTAGTGCGCAATACACGTTGATGCTAGTCATTGTGCATGTTGTAGATACTTGACCCCAGTGATAGTAAATTCTAGGTCCGCCCCTGCGAATTCGGGAGCGTTTTTGGCTTTTCGCTAACTAATTTTTTGATTGTGTCCTTATTGAAATTTTTTCTGCATTTGTTTGTATGTTTTATTGGTTTGTCTCAACAAGAAGAGCCGAAAAAGTAAAAAAATTATGACTTTTATATAAGTATTTTGGAAAATGTCCAAGAAAAAACCCAAGAAGCTGACTTTTTTCATTTTTCTTGGATTTTTTTTAAAAATATTTGTGTAAAAGTTATAGTTTCTTATTCTTTTGATTTCTCTTGTTGAAATGAACCAATAATACATAAAAATTTGACGCAAAATTAACAAATGTCAAAAAAATTAAATGAGGACAAAACGAGGTTAGTGGAAACGCCTACATGGTATCACGTTATTGGACCTGTAAATAATTATTATTCCTTTTGATCCTGCATAGCAGTCTCTACGTAGCAGATTTAAGTTTCCAATTACGGCTGGCTATGGTCCACCACAAATATATACGGCCTAATCTTTTTTGCCAACCTTTCGAATTTTTAAACTGCCGTAATATCTTAGCATCTTCATCAGTGGCTGCTAAAATATCAAGTGGAATATATTCCAATAATGTAAAATCAAAACTTTAATGTTCATGAAGCAGATGAACATTAAAGTAGTGTTTATCCGAGCACGAGATCACTCCGCCGTACGTAGCAGAAGTTCTGGGAAGAGTTTGAGATACGCACACACTGATGCACAGTCTTATCCCCGCAATCAGAGAGAAGTTGTTTTCGCAACTCCAACTAGCTTACTGTTGCGTACGGATCACCGTTTAGATATTCGTCTCTCTCCAATCTTGGAGGAGATGGGAGGCATTGATTGGGGAATATTATCGCATGCCTTACTCAAATTGGGCTGAAGAGCATAAGGCACAATGTGCCCCGTCCATCCATACCCTATGAATGAATCTCACGATAGAAAAACGAAGCTTTTGTTGTTGGGAGAATCAAATCATTCTCACAGCTTCATTTTGAAGTTTCATTGCCTGCATATTATATGAAGAAGCTTTCACCAGAATTTCCGACCTACCAAAAAAAAAAAGAAGAAGAAGCTTTCAACAGCTTCCAGGGGCGGAGCCTTCAACTTTTTGCTCTATAACCTTCAATTTTAATGGCTATTGTTCGATTATTGTTGATGAATGATTAACATATGGAAAACATGTATTTTTTCTGAATATTTTCTATTTGATCATTGATCAATATTAGAACACGTGTACTTTTTGTTACTATTAAAAACTCTCTCTGTCGTTTGGTGATGGCCTGCGGTCTGGTGGTTTTCTGGGTGTGGCAGTAGAGGCGCCTGTTTGGTGGTGGCGGTGATGGTTAGGCATTTCACTGTCTAAGGTTAGGTTTTGGTTCTTAGGTTAGGTTGGGCTTGGCACTTTTGGGCCTTGTCCTTTTGGGTATGTGGGCTCTATCCTCCTTCGTGTTTTAGGCTTGGGCCATTGGGTGTTTTCTTTTATTCCACCTTTGGTTTAATTCATCTCCCCCTTTCCTCAATTTGATGTACCCTTATCAAGTTTTCTTAACAAAATTGTTACTTTTGTCGATGAGAAAAAAAACTCTCTCCATCCCCAAAATAAGTATCCAGTTCACAAAATGAGAACTTAAAAAATGCATTTTGGTTCAAAAAATTTCAAACTCCTTTTCGCAAAATATACTAGGTATCAACGAGTTTTATTCATATTTGAAAAAAAGTTTGAATTTGTGTATATATAAATATTTTTTTAAAGTTTTTTACGGATCCGACATTCTTTTTGGGGACGGAAGTATTGATATTTACAGGTGCCACCAGCTCCATCTTCGATTTCTGGCTCCACCATTGCCAGCCTTGGAATAATTGATTCCAGTGCTCCCAATGGCTTTTGGACACTTCGACTGCGTCTGGGTGCATGATTCAGCCTAGGCCAATGCCTCGGTCTCCTTTATATTAAGTCTAATAGTACAACCTTAAAAGCATACATATCTCTAGAAAAGGTAACAAACACAAAAGTTGAAAAATCTGAAGGTGAAAATCAAGTTGAAGGTGCTAGCTCCACCAGAATCTTCAAATATATGTTTTCAGATATTGAAGTTATAGTACGTATCAACTTCAAATCCCAGTTAGTAGGATGTTTTTAATATTCTTTTCTACCTGTACTTTTACTTTGTCATTATCAATCACTGTTTAATTTGATGGAAACCAGTTGGAGAATATTTTCATTTTATGTCACAGTTCTAGGCGCATGTGGAGTTTTCCTCATGATCACACAAATGCGATTTGGGTGAATAAGACATAAAAGACATATGGTTTGATTAAAGTTAGGTCTGAGATCAGAAACTTCCAAAGTATATCAACTGATCTTATTGGGCTGGTCTATACTGGAACTAAGTTGTTCAGTCCTGTCCTTGACTTGGGCCTTGTTAGTCGACGTCGGGATATATTGATCTCTCAAAATAGTAGAGTGTGATTTTTCCTCGAATGCAGAAGAAGAATCAGAGGAGGAGGAGGATAGCGATGAGGTGGATGAAATAGTGGCTGATTTCGACGCAGGGATGAAAGGGACCGGCAAACAAAAAGAAGTAGTTGAAGAAAGGAATTCTGAGAAGGACAAGATTCTGGTGGCTTGAGTTAGTGAAACAAACAGGTCATCGTTTGATGTCGAGTTTAATGATGCGGAGCTTAATAACAGCCCAAAGGAGTGTCCTTGCTTCTCTCCAAGTTGGTGCATGTACCAAGCACGCTTTGGCTGACGTAGCAGATAAGGCGGTTAACAACCATGTGTGTGAGCTGTCACCCCATATGCGTTCATGATTACTTCGTCTGGCAACCTCCTCGGCTGACGTCACATACGTCACTTAGGATAAGACAATTGCGTGCATCTGGGTGAGTTGGCAAGGGTGCCTGGCCAGGCCAAATGGCCATACACTTGTCCGATCAGCGGAGAGCTAGGACTCGTTCTGTAATGCTCAAGAAACACCAGCCGTCGGCCCTCAGCCTTCAAGCCCCTTTTAGGGCTTCAAGTGCACCATCCAGGGCTTAGGGGTTGGGTTTATGGCCGAGCATGGTTGTGACCAACCGTAATATTAAGCCTACTACACATGGTTAATCTTCTCGTTTAAAATCCATTGATTATTTTTGTTTGTCATGAACAAGCCATAGAAGTTTAATGAGATAAATGCCTTTACTTCTCCACGTATTCATAAGATTCACTGCTCAACAAAAGAATTTAAAGAAACTAATTGACCAAGGCATTAAACTATTTCCCACAATGTGCAACAGAGACTAATGGCCGATTCCAGACTACTGCACTTTATCTGTGTGTGTTTTTTCATTCAAAAGGTATGAAACCTAAAAATGTTCGGTCACCGAAAAAAAATCGGACAACAAAGTACATCAGTGTACAATAAAACTTCAACACGATGATGCACGGAATGTCGGAGAGGGAAAAAATCACCAAAAAGAATATTGGACCATAAACTTCCACAAAGAGAGAGGTCCACATACCTCCATGCAGGGAGGGTTCAATATGAAAACTAGGGGTGTGCACGCCGAGCGGGGCGGGTTTGGCCCCGAACCCGACCTGACATGTCAGGTAACACATTTTTTTTGGCCTCGAACCGAACAAGTGGGAATAACCGTCTGCGAACCGAATTTTTTAGGTCGGGTCCAACCAAAACCGAATTAATCTATATGAATTGGTCGGTTTTGGTCGGGTAAGAAACACAGCACCCCGAACCGAAATCTGATTTTTTACATAAAATGAACCCGTACCCGACCGAACCACATGTTCGGACCCACCCGAGACCCTTCGGGTCGGGTCGGGTTGGTTGGGTTACGAGTTTTTTGCACACCCCTAATTGAAAACAACAAAGAGAACCTCCAAACAGGGAGGCTAGAGAACAAAAGGGAAAATGCATGTTACTTACCGTTAACGGAATTAGATGTGCACATTAGTCCATGAACGGCACGGTGGTTACGTGCTGATAATCGAATGGAAGCTGGTGTAAGTGCACAAGAGTCAAATCACAGGGGTCAAACTGAATTTTTCCAGAATCATGCTTGGCTGTCTAATTCGAGAATCCTGTAGTGAGCAAAGTCACTATAGGATTGTAGTGAGTAATTTCAGCTGTTAAGTGCTTTCAATAGTCCGGATTAAAATAAAATTCTTCCACGAAAGAGAATAACTCTTCCCTGAAAGTATTTATTCTAAGTCCAGACCGTTGATTGCTGAAATTAACGGCTAAAATACTCACTACAACCCTGTAGTTATTTTGCTCACTATAAGATCCCCTGAACAGATAGTTCTCTTATTAAATTCATATACTTTGCTACTTCATTTATGTAGGCTGTATAGCTACCAATCTCTAATCAAATTGATCTTTTGCATGTGCTCCTTTGTATGGGCGCTGTGTAAGAATTAGAATTTCCAATTTAAAAAATCTTATCTGAGGGCGTGGATTCGTACATGACAACTTTGGATGTTGTCCCCTAAAATTCGATATGATTTTGTAATGAGGTACGAATAACATTTATGGCCAAAAGTGAGAGCCCAATAGACAATTCCATGCTGGAAGAACCAATTGGAGTTAAGGTGAAAAAGGATGCACTTCCTTCCATATCTCATCACGTTCTTCTTCCCCTTCCCACCCACCCACCCCCCCCTACGATTAGAACTATCTAGGTCAACTTACGCACATCTCGACTAATTCCCGCCCTGGTAACGTCTAAGGCAAGTCATTCACGTTAAAACTAGAGGGATTCACTCTGGTCAATTGCGTGGGGAGCAAACCCACCAACAAATTACAATAACCCTCCTTGGCTCGACAAATTTTGACAAGTAGGAAAAGAATGCACGTCTACTTACGAGGGAGGATGGTTAGGGTCACTGCAGGGTAATTATTCTTGTGATCGTTGATGACATCGTGAAAACTTCTCTGTGAAACTGTTGTTTTCTTCAGTACGTTTACAGGACTCAACAGTACTCCCTATTTTATTTTTGCGATCTGTGTGCTCTCGTCATATTATATACTATCTGGTTAGTTATTATTTCGGTTGGAGCAATGCAGAAAGTCTAGGTACAACCGCATGGAATGTGGTGGCTGTCCACCGCACACAGGCCCACAAAAATACAGAAAAATATTCATTTTTAAAATAATATTTTATGGGATCCTGTAAAAAATTAGTTCTAACAGATATCGATAGGTATGTTTTTTTTGAATTTGTAGTTTCGCAATTTCGTTCTTACGAATTCAGAAAAACATACCTACCGACATCTGTTAAAGCTGATTTTCTACAGGGTCCCATAAAATATTATTTATAAATATTTTTCTATATTTTTTGGAGCCCGGAGTGGGCCATAGGCGTGCAGTGCTGTGGTCGTAGTGCTTCTGTAGTAGATGTGTGCGGGACCATGGGCATACACGGGAAAAAATGAAATACGTGGAGATATAAGTGGTTATTTATATTTGGAAAATGTTGTACTATTCCTTTGAAACCTATCTGAAATTTCGTGGGAAGTAGGGCCTGAACCTTTGCAAAATACCTTGTATTCATGGCAATTTCTTTGAGAAATGTGGGTCATTCCATAGCGATTCGGCCGGAATTTTGGAATTTTGGATCCCGTTCGTTTTGAAATTTTGGATTTGTAGATAATGAGTGTAGAGAAAAATAGAGTAATGATTATAGGTAATGATTAGAAAGAGATAGAGAGAAAAATGAGAGTAATGACTGAAAAGAAATAGAATAATAATTAGAATTCAAAATCCAAAATCCTTAAACGAACGGAGTCCGAGGTTTTGCATTGACAACAAACTAGCACTAGCATAGGTCGAGACTCGAGAATCCGCACTTCATGATCATAGTAAGATCGTCAACATGAGATATCATTTCATCGGAAAACGGGAGACCAAGGAGTGGAACTCAAGTTGTGTAGCCACGAGATCATGATCTGGTGACTACTAATCATTATACGCTTTAAGCAGGCTAATCTTTTTATTTTGCTCGTGCAAAATCATGGAAGGTTCCATTTTTTAAGTTCGTCTGGGTAACCTAAACGCCAAGGCCGGCCTAAAATTTTCGAGAGGTTTATTTCATTGATAGTAGAGTAGTGAGGTTTGATTCATACTAACAATCTCTTGTTGCTACGCAAGACCACAAGCATTCGAATATAGTCTTGCGGAGTTTTGAGCAGAGGAGGGTGGAAATATAATGTCTACAAGATAGACAATAAATTGTATCCAGAAAACCTAATTAGATGACCTGGCCTTGGCAAGACAACACAAAATCTCAGGCTGCTTAAGTTTCACAAGCTCCTACCAACATGCCCCGGAAAATCCTGGAAATCACCTTTGGAATTTGTTTTTACATAGTCCAGAAAAAGAAAAACCCTGATGTGAAAGAATGATTGTGTTTCTATCTAAAAAGAAAAAACAAAAGAATGATACGAAAAACCCTGATACGAAAGAATGATTGTGTTTCTATCTAAAAAAAAGAAAAAGAAAAAACAAAAGAATGATATTGCTAGTCCAATAATATAACCTCGTATGTATCTGAAAATCCTAATGACAACTAAACGTCCTGTAAAGAAGGAAGGCTCGTATAAAAGAATCAAAACTAGGATATGACACATCTAGTTTTACATTTTTTCTAACTGAAAATTGTTGAAAAATAAAGAAAAAACGTATATACATGTAAATTCTCCACATATCAATCCCTCCGAGGAGTTTTCGGCTTTGACCTCATCATACTGGCTCTCCTTGCTACATCCCAAGCCTTTTGTGGGGCAAAAACACCAACTTTTTCAGCGAAAAAGGATTCATAACCCGGCGAATCAAAAGCAAAACCTGTGTGCTTGGACGTCTCCCTAGGCAGCTGTGCAACTGCAAAGCTCCTCTCCTCCTCTGGTGTGAGCTGATTGCCAATCCCCAGCAACCCTGCGCTACTCATATCAGGCTCGTGTCTGTGAATTTCTTGAATGATCTGGTAATCGTATGGGAAGAACCATCTCTGAATGCTGAAGCCAAATAACAAATAAAGAAGATTAACTTTGACAAAGATGTAAAAAGTAGGGCTCTGTTTGGAATTGGATTGCATTCATTCAGTGAACATAGAACAAATGCAAAGAGATAACAAAACAAAATGAAACCCTCATTGGTAATCCTATCCATTTTAGCTTTCAACTTCTCCATTTTCTTTCCCCTTGCCTTAAATGCTGCCTTAGGATCTCCCAAAATGCAAGTATTTCAACTCTAAGTCTCTAACCCTCAAGAGTACTTGCGAATATAGACAAAGTGGAATCACAAGGGTGAAACTTAAAAGTAAATACTTTCCAATTAATATCTGAGAGCATTATTTTTGTTCCACTAACAAGTAAGAATCTCCAAAAGGAACCAATATTATGGGACTAAATTGAGATATAGTGTGCAAAGCTACCAATGTACAATATTTCCCACGCCGTTATGCCCTTGCCCATTTATGGTAACTAGAGATTACTTCAAGAAGGCAAGTCCGAGATCTTATTCTTACCCTTGATATAAGAAATCGCCGAGAAGTGCAACAATGGGAACAAGAAGAAGCATGACGTAGAAATAAACCGTGCTGATCAAGACGTAGAAGACAGAATAGATACCCTGCATTGAATGTAGAGGATTAAACTAAGGGCTCGTTAGATTACATTATTTGATAAGACTATTTGGTAACTCTTGAGTTTCTTAAACAAAACCAACAAGCAATTGGCAGTCAAACGAGTTTACTTACTCCTAGTTTTCAAAATTGCTTATTGCTTACTAAATACTAGTAAATAGTAAGCAAATCAGACCGGCCCTAATTCAACAAGTGGTTGGCACAAAAAAGATGAAGACTTACCTTGGGAGTGTAAACACCTGAATATACAAGGATAAACATAAGCCACGCCAAAATGCTGCCTCCAATACTTATGTGATGCCACCTTGTAATTGTGTCACACATCAAAAGAATGCGCAAATTAACAGTTACTACTATACAGTTGAAGGCCATTGTGCTGACATCCCAGAGACCAAACATCTTGCCAGATGAATCGACGCTGTTAGAACTTGAAGTGGCCACAAAAGTATACACAATCAGCGATTGGTAAAATGAAAACAAAGCCAAGGTCACCACAACTCTCTTTTTGAAGTAGGTATTTCTTATTCCCTCTTTGTACAACTCAGGGTACTTTCTGGAAAGAGATGCACTGACATCCTGCCAAAGACATAATTGAGCATTTAGTGCTGATTTACACTAACATTTGATGCATAAATACACAAAACAAAACAGTGGGCAAAAATACTCTTACTTGGTCTGCACAAATTAGGATTTCCAGAATAAGAACACTTAACCAAATGAACAACACAATCTCTAACAATAAATTGTATCCTTATTCTTGACACAAATTACGGAATAAATCTAAACTAAAGTAGAACTAATGCTAAATAAAGCGAAATTTAAGGAAGTATTGGACTAGAAAGAACCAAAATGAATTACAGAAATATCGTAACCCTTTTATATTAGATCATATATATAGAAAAATGGAATGCAGTACCTTCTCAAAAAGTCCAACCATAATCACAGGTAGGGCGGTGAAAATGACGTTATATAAAGACTGAAACCAATCATCATAAAATCTTTGCCCAGAAAATCCCGTATGGAAGGTGTACCAAAATTGAGTCAATGTGAATGTAAGATTCTTGTAGAAGAAGTATGTAACAACCTGCAGTAAAGAATTTTCAACCATTGAAAACAATAAAAATCCAGGCAGAGAATGAGAGAATAAATACAAGCAAAATGGTACAAAAGTAGAACCTTGCATATTCTGAGGTATGACCATCGTCCATGCACAAGAAGTAAATCCGTAAGAAAGCGGAACTGAGCAATTGCAAAATCACTGGCCATTACTGCTTGCATTCCTTCTAGACCACTTATTCCAACACCAACATGAGCAGCTTGAATCATACTGACATCATTAGCACCATCACCAATACTTAGTGTTATTTTTCGTGCACCTTTCTTGACAAGGCTTGTGACCTGGAAACAGTATCAAGTGTTTCAGATTTCAACCCAACATACATAAAGCTCTAGCCAGTCAACTAAATAACAAATTCAAATGATAGTAGGTAATAAAGTCAAGTAAAGGGCTTCTAAGGAAAACCCAAAAATGCTTGAGATGTTTCCATTGACTTCGCTCAAGTGATGTTTGGCATACGCCAAACATACAAGATGACAATTCAAAATCCTGTTTGGAGTAGGCCAAAAACCGGGACATTAAACCTCAGAAGTTTTCCAAAATCAAATACAAATAGTATGTGGAGTCATGGACCCAGTCCAATCTACTTTTTCAATTTCCTTAACAGCTCTCCTAATCTAAGACGTAATTGATTTCAAAAGGTCTCAATCAGCAATTGAAAAACTTGTTATATACTGAAGTACCCGTGGTTTATGAGTATAAGCCTCCACAAAACCAAACTCCCACCTTGGTTAGGAACAACAAATACATTGTCATTTCACTAAATAAAGCATTTGTGATCGTAGACCAAGTGATCAAAATTTTAAAAATTGTTTCTCGTCACCATTAACAGGAGGGCCATCATTGGTGTGGCAGTAACTATAAAGTGTTCATTTTTTGATTTGAAAAACAAGCAGAAATTCAGGGTTTTAAATAAAGGCCATCACATATCGTCGGCTGTTCCATAACAGAATTTCGGACCTCCGATACCGTTATTTACTTACGTATAGCCCAATACGGCCCAATATATGGCCATATCACCGATACCGTTGCATTGTCCGATACCGCGATTTAAACCCCTGAAGCAGATCAAAAGTTTCTGCTTTGCAACATCATGGATAAGCTTAAACACAGAGTATACCCCAAACAACATATTCAAGATCCTAAAGTCAGACGACAATTTAAATGTCACCAAAAAAATAATAGCATAAATTTTAAAAAGGCACAATAAGGAAGCTTACTTGTGCTTTCTGCAAAGGAGAAACTCGACAGCAAACAACTGAACTACAATTCAAGCTCAGATTTAGTAGCATCACTCGTAAACTCGGGTCTAGTGCATACATCAAACACTTCCCATCTATCACAAGTGCCAATTTTGAACCAGATGAAGTCTGAAAATAGTTCTGTGCTTCGTCGTGGCACTTCTTTAGCTGATTTTTCACTGCTTCCCTCATATAGCGTGCAATCTCAACTTGGTCTCCCTGGCCATAGAATGTAAAGCAACTTTCAAACTAATACACACACTAAACCTCTACAATTTTTAAAATTTCCTTTCAATCAAACCCCATAAATTAATTCCTTACCCTGCTTTCACGTTCTCGAATGTCATCAGTTTCTGAACTAATAATGAACTGTTTCATGTCATTATTGATCAACTTGCATGCTGAGACAAAGGAAAGGGAGAGTTTATTCAAGTTTTCGCAGATACAAAAGAGGAAACACAACATCAAGTAGGAAATACATGGAAAAGAAAATTGATTCAAAAACTCTTTTAACTACTAACCATAAGCTATATTAATGGCTGTTTCCATTTTGTCCCCTGTCAGAACCCAAATCTTGATTCCAGCTCTAGAAAGAGTCTCTATACAGGAAGGTACCCCTTCTTGAAGTTTGTCTTCTATAGCCGTGCACCCAATCAAAACAAGATCCTTCTCTATGAGTTCTGCAACCTGCACAAGTGTATGTGTGGTTTAACGTAGTGATCACTATTTATTTTCCTGATGAGCAATTAACTATCAACGAGGATTGACATCAATCTATCATTCTATTTCTGAGATAGTAACTAACAACAGCAAACCAGATCATACAATTACGATAACAAACCCATAAATTCATGATATTTGAATTAACATATGAAGCTGAAACCGGAAATTCCTAGAAAATCTGGTACACTTTACAGCACATTATCAAAAAGTTCAACTAGATTGGAATCCCAATGCAACAAAAGTAGTAAAAAAATGAGTCTTGTTTGTGAAAAGCAATTAGTAGGAACTAAAGACTTATTTGCATAAGATACATCTTCTAGCATAAGATGAACCAGTAAACAAATGAATCATCTTATCGAGATGAGAAAGCCTAGCGGCAGCCTGTAAAGCCCTGGAACTTGGCATATTTGTAATTTGACCTAGATTTGAATTGAGTTCATACAAAATTCAGATCACAAATTCAACTAACCCATCTTCGTCCCCACATCCCACAAAACCAATTATTTTTATTTCTAGTAGGGGTGATTTCGGTTTGGTTTGGGGTGAAATTTCCAAAGACCGATTCGATTCAGTCCAAATATTTCTAGGACCGATCCCGACCAGAGTTGAGTTCGGTTCGGGGTGGGATCGGTCCAGTCGGGGATTTCGGTCCGCCCCAAATATAAAATTTCCATTTAATTTTAAGTGTATATATATA
>BPLS01000144.1:1419622-1437910 GCA_019656275.1 Rhododendron kiyosumense | reverse complement strand
CTGCCATCCGGGTTCCGGCAAACAACAGACTGCCTCTTTCTTGTACTGTATACTCATTAAAATTTACAGTCAACATTAGCATCATCAGGCATGTAATAACAAATGATAAAACGAGCCAGAAGAACGTACCCACCTATTGAACTCAAGGACATTCAAGATTTCGTAAGGAACATCTTGGACCTTTCCCATCTTCTCAACATGTGATTCACGAACATAGATCAAAGTAGGTGTGCGCCTGAGAAAAATAAATCATTAGCTGCAAACCATGCAGACTCTTTCACTGCTAGAAATTTTCCTAATTAAGAAAGAGATGACACTTTAGTACAAATTTCTGTAGTTCCCTACGTAACAAAATCAAACAAAACTGATGAGGATCCAAGTTTAACCACTCGGTTTACATCCTAAGGAATTCCACTCTACCATGTACTACTATTTGATACAAACAAAAGGGTATCATATCAAAATGGGAATGAAAACAACTTGATAGTTAAAGAGAAAATGTAACAAGCCTACAAGCAATAGATATATAAATATAAAGACCTGTAAAAGAAGAAGCCAAAGTTCTTTGCTGCCGTAACCAAAGCAGCCTCATCTGGGGATGCAGCTTGATATCGAATTTTTTCTGGGGTCTCCTCACCTTCTGGCAGCACGGTATGGCATATAGCAAGGCATCTGAAGAATTCCTATAAACAAAATAAAAGCATTCACCATGAGTTGCAAATTGCCTGTATAATTCAACACCAATTTTCAGTCCTGCCTGCCTGCTGTGGCATGAGCATGCCACAGAGCAAGCATACATACAACAAGATTCTAGCAGCTGTAGAGCTATATTAACACATTTTCCACAACGTACTGACAAAAATTTGACTTACACAATAAATCGCCATAGAAGAGACAGCTACAAACCAATGTTTTGAATACCGTTTCGGCCAGGATACCGGTTTTTCTACTGGTACGGTATGTACCGGTACCGGTCAAATACCGGGTACCGTTCCAGATTTACCGCAACTACAATATATATATATATATAATAATTATATATAATTATAATTCAAAAAAATCCCCCATACCATACAATTCATCATAAAATACCTATGCGTTTGTCTCTTGTCCCACATTGCCTAGTTACAAAACTCTTTTCCATCTTAAATGACATTGCACACTAGTGGGCTTGTGAATGAGGACCCAAGGAGAGGTCTCGTGCGCTTGGGAAAATAGGCTTTGGCCGAAGGCAATTTGGAAAATTTGATTCGGAAACCAGTTAACCGGGTGCGCGTCAAGGGTTATTCGCGTGCATTGGGGTGCAAATCCGGGATTTGAGCCTCGCACACATACTATGGTAAGCCCACGTTTTGCTAAAATTCTGAAATGGACTACTTTTTTCTTTTTTTTAACGTGACAAACGGTTTTTTTCTTTTTTTTAAAGTTCCAGAAAAAAAAAAAAATGCCCATTCCGGCCGGGATTTCTGGTAACCTTGTCTCGACTAGTATTTTCCGAAACGGCCGGTACCAAGCTGTAAGGACCGGTATTGGGTCCAGAACGGAATTGGGGGGTTAGTGTACCGGTTATTTGTCAAAACAGTACGTACCCGGTACGGAGCGGTATTGAAAACTATGCTATAAACGATAACTTAAAAATTAGAAACCAGTCATTCCCATGAGGCATGAACTATTTTAGTGTAAACTAGAATATTGGTTTGTGAATTATACTTCAAAGTATATACAAAACAATTTTACCAAGGCAACCAAAGAAATAAAAAAACACATACAATGCTTTGTTACATTAGCAAGCATTTCACAACCGACAATTACTACCAGAATTAAGTTCTACAAGCATGTCCGTGTCTTATTAATAATAGAAAACACTCAGATGTCTTGTTTTATTATCAGCAACCATCCTATTCATGTAATTTGTTGTCACATGCTCTAATGGTTTTCAATCGAAACTACCTACTGACATAAACCATGCTCTACATGTGAGAGTGTGTCATCAAAATTATGGGAAGTTCTACCACACTTTGTAACAGAATGGCAAATAATCATATCTTAGTCATTAAACACATCTACCTTGCACATATCAGGATTGGGTTCATTCCTCCAGGCACCTCGCATAATCCTGGCATCATCAAAGTTGAAACCCTTTTCACGTACTACGTTTGCTGATTTCCTAGCCTGAGAGAATTGAATGACAGCAGAATCATCCATGATGTTACATTAAGTTGTGCCAGTATCCAAGTGTTGGTGGCTTGGTTATACTTATACCTCGTCAACTTTCATGCCGTTCCTCTGTGCTCCTCCGACCTCAATCTCTGTAACACCAGTTCCATATACCTCTCCTCCAATCGAGCACTTAAAGAACTCCATCATATTTCTAGTTAAGGTTCCAGTTTTATCAGAAAAGATATATTCCACCTGGCGAAAGGTACAATAAGTCATTGAAGGCGAAAAGTCAACTTTGAAAGTGGTACAAGACTAAATTGAAAAGGGGAAATTATGAAGATGACCCCAAATTTTGAAGAATAAACAAATCTCACAAGATTGGTTCAAGAACTATAACCTAAATGGCAATTTTTTAAGAATCTTGACAGGAAGAAAGGGTAGAACTTGTAATCTATTGTTCGTAATCTCAGCAGGACACTAGTTTACCTGTCCAAGTTCCTCATTCAGATTGGATGTTCGTGCCAAGGCAGGGGTGTTGGTTTCAAAGTGGTACATATGCAAATCATTGTTAATGTATTGAGTGGATTGTATAAATTTGACCATCTGAAAATAGAAGAAGAAAATTAACCCTTAAACCAAAGGAAAATGCATAGCTTGGGAACACAAATAAGGCTGTATAGTACCAACCTCAACTGAGACATAAAGAGAAATGGGGATGATCGGAGAATACAGTGTAATAAGGGTAAACATATTTAAAAGACCAACCTGCAGAAGCAATAAATGTCGTCAGGAAAAAAAAAAAACTCATTCCAGAGGGGTACACTTATTGCAGCACAATAATAATACCAAAAATCTGTTGCTGGGGTTCATGTCTGCTGATAGATCTGGACCGTGAAGACCCAAGTAGAAATACTTGGGTTTCAAAAATAATCCACTGCAAGTTGAGAAGCATAAAGAATGTCATCGAAAAAGAAAATGCAAACAGTAGCTACTGCAATATGAAGAAAAGACTAGCTAATGGCACACCTTCCAAAGGCCCCAATGAGACACATACAGAAGAGAACTCCAAAAAGAGCGATTATAAGTCTATCAAGTTTCCTCTCTAGAGTACTTCTTTTGGAAGGAACATTCATGGAATTCATCATGACCTGCAATCCAATCAATTTTCATAATAACTTATAATGCTATTCAATACAAGCCACATTAAAAAGCAAGTGAAGAGATAAAGCTAGCAAGGAAGAAAACAAAGAACGAAAGAAGAAGCAAATAACTTAATCTGGTGCCCAACAATTTCTAGTGATATCGAGTAACTAGCTCTACGCCCGACACCAAGTCACCAACAGCTGGCATTAGTTATCTCAAAACCGTCTCCCGTGCAACCAGAGCACAATCAAGTTTAGCATTTCAAATGAAGGTATAGATATCTCCAAACCATAAACAGTTCTTGCAGAAATAACTCAACATGCAAAACCCAAAAGCAAAAGACAATGGTTGCTACAAACTGAACTACTTAACCTTTGTTTCATGACCACTAAAAATAACAGCTCCGATTATGTACTCTGTGTTCCTGAGACTGCAACCCTGAAATATACAGAACCAGAATTAATTGGTACATCTGATATTAGATCCAACAATGAAACTTCAACAGAAAATTTTAAGGAACCGTACAAAATTAGCAGACCTATACTCAGTCCTAAAACACATTACTTGTACTTCATGAAAGTCCATAAAGATCAAACCCAAGCGGGCAAGAGCATGTACGTATACCAACTCAAAGCATACCAAAGTTTCAGTCAAATTTCAATTCAAATAAAAAAGAAACTTGAATACGACAGCGTATACAGACATGGAAAAACAAAACGAAAAAGGTCTTACTCGCAATAGCAGTTGATTTGGACTGAGGGGTAAAGTTTGATTTTCAATTATCAGATTGCCAGTGAATGTGTACAACGAATTATTTGGTTGTTCACACTGTACTTCACCTAAAATAACAGAAAAACAATCATAAGAACACACAATAAATAAAGACTAGTGGATCTTGCACGCATCATGATTTTATCACTCTTATCTAAAGCTTTTGCCAAACCGGCCCCAACTCAACACCCAAAAGTTTGAGCCAGCACTCTAAATGTAAAATCTTATAACATCAACATTGAAAGAAAAAATGGCTACATCTAGTGCAAGGAAGAGGAGAAGCAAGTCAAAGGCCTCTATGAAGCACTAATATGAGTACTAACACTGGTACCAGTACACCACGGGTATGAATCTGAGGCAAAACCTTTATGGGAAAAAAAAGGGAATGGATATTGCCAAAGTTGTTGACAAAAAAATAGTTCTGATTGGTAGTACTTGATAAATTATACGGAATGAAAAAGAACTTTCAAAACTAAGAAGTAGCTAAAGCAAGTACTAACTAAGAGTCTTGCTAAAGCATCCAACTCAAAATCAATTGGCAATGAGTGGAGAGACCGCCCAAACTCATATACTTGTTTTGGATGTTATAATTAACCAATGTGGAATAAGCTCTAACACACCCCCGGACGTACAAAGGATCGATTATATTGGGACAAAATGAAACAAGTGCACTTATGGCACAAACAACGGGGCAATCAATCAAGAGAGTCTTGTCCAAAAGACTCCTAAAGCCCAGCTCTGATACCATCTTCAAGCATCCAACTCAAAACCAATTGGCGATGAATGAAGAGGCCACTCAGGCTCATTTACTAGTTTTGGATGTTATAATTAACCCATGTGGGACAAGCTCTATCAAGTTTCACATCAAAGTTAAGGATTCACACTATAACCCAGATCCCAGAGTTCAAGCCAGAAGCAAGCTCCATTCAGCGGGCTTGATGTTGTTACATTACAAACTGAAGTTCAGTTCTAAAAGCGCCCCACATGATGAGAGAATCCTAAGCTCTCTATGATTTGGAAATGTCCAGCAATACACCCTTCAATTGTTCAATTTATAAATTGACGCACTTGTATTTTTATTGTGCTACCCTTGTAAAAAAATTGTATGTGAGTACCCAATGCATGGCAAGATGTACCTGACCATACCCGCCACCCCAAAATAATAAACATCATACCCACAGCCACACAAGTGCCTGGTGCGTACTCAAAACACACACGAGCCACGCCCAACAATGAAAAAGTAACAAAATAATCTTTTCCATAGTTCACATACCCAGAGTGCCTACAATCGTACCATATCGTATGCACACCCAATACTCGCGTGGTCATTTTTAGGAGTATGTTCATTGAAGAGCCTTAAGGATATCCATTATCCAACAATTGCTCCTTAAAATTAACTACAATGAACCATGCTCAAAAGGTAAACCTCTGAATTCAGATGCTTTTTCAGGAATCACGTAATCCCAAGTCTTTTCCAATGCTTTTCTGATCTTCAAATTAGTTTCACCATCCAGATTTGCAGTCTGAAACGCAAGAAGTAAAAGCAAGGATATTAATACGCCCAGAGGGAGAGAGCATGAAGAAAACCATTTAACATCAACAAAATGTTTGATCCTTTCCAACGGAATCATGTCCAGTTCTCAAAGAGGAACAAAAGATTCGTAAATTGGGGAAAATGCAGCTATGAGTAGAAACCTCAACATAACAGACACCGTCTGCGTTTGTACCAGCAAGGAACAACAGGTCCGCAGGAAAGAATCCATCTTGCTTAACCTGCAACCGTAGCAACATTTAAGTTCAGTATAAAACAATTCCAGTACTAATAATTCACTCCTGTAAAATTTGGAAATCCAAAAATGATGGAAAGATGGAACCCGAGGAGTATAACTGGAACAGTATATCATCTATGGAATACTGCTATACAATTTAACCACTGGCTGGAAATAATTCTATCATAGATGGTTGAAACCATTACAATGTTATCTGAGTGGGTAATATATGCTTCATAAATGGTGAAAGCATGGCAGAAGCTTTCCTTCTCAGTCTACACGGGATGTACATTAACTATTGGTTATGAGTACGAGGCTAAAACAAAAAGAAGAAAGAAAGAAAAAAGAGAAAAGAACTAAAAGGTATGAACATGACTTGCACACAAGAAAATTGACGGAAGAAAAGAGATACAAATGGGTATTACAAGATGCGAAGACCAAAAAAGCGGAGGGGGCTAATCTGCCAAGATGATATCAATGACATTGGAGGCCTTTTCAAGTTAAGAATTACAAATAGTCTCATCATATAACAAACTGCTGAAAAATATAGATACAAAATCGTAGCACACTTACTTTGACAACGTCTCCAACCTGTAAATTCTTCCAGGGGACACTTACCCACCTTTGATCTTGCAGCATGTCCACAGAAGAATTATTTATTGCCTTATCATTTTGAAAGCGCTTCTGTTCCACATAATGGAGGAGAGAAAAAAAACAGTAGAAAGTAAGGGCAATGAGCAATTTTCTGTTATCCATACTCTCGTGCAGATTAATGAAAGTTAGGACATATGACTTCCAGCTAAGCAAGCATTGCAGGCAATCAATTCTATATTCTTAAACCATTCCATGGGGAGAAGATCACTACTTGGAAACTAGAAGCCAATGAGCGAATATAACTCACCCAGTCTTCCCATGCCTCCTTCACAAGGGATACAAAAAGCACCATACTTAGGGGGAGCACATTTGTTATCGGAGAAACAGGACTGCATGAAACAAAACTTATTAGGTGCAGGTGCAAAACAATGATTAAAACTACTTCAGCAAATCTCTTATGATCACAGCCAGAACATACATGTCAAGGGAATAGCATGAAACAGTAGATCAAAGCATGGCCGCATAAGCAGTAGCTTTTCTTGCTTTCAAAGTTATCATGCACGCCAAAATACAAAAGAGGAACAACAAGTATATGCAGGGCAGAGCCAGGATCTCTTTCCCTTCATTGAAAATATGTACCCTCCTTGTTATACATTCTTTCCTTTCGTGTGTAATTCATAATATAAAATTCTTATGTCCTTTTCTTTTAGTAACTACAATCAAGAAAACATAAGAAAAAAAATTAAAGAGCAAGGTAAATTTATATGAATTGAAGAACAAACTTGGTTTTATAAATAATTTCAAAGACCTATGTCCTGGTTGTATCATCACCAATTAAACAAACATGAGTGAGTGAAAGGTGTGGCAAGAGAGCGAGTTCGACTCGCGAACAATCAGCAAGTGAAGGACCGATCCTTTTGCGCCAATACTGTTGCGAGACTGGTGCTTGGCAGCTCACAAGCAACATATAGACTAAGGTTGCCTCCCTTGGTTACTGGTAACAGGATATTTCACGTCACTTTGCAGTCCTGTCTGGCGTTGGTTTTTAGGTTCCTCAATCGGTTTATGGAGTGAAATAGATTGGCTAAAATATATACTAAACCAAGCCCTAGCATACCTCTGCTTCGCGCTAGATGCGAACTCAAGCCCAACCACCGAAGGGTGGGTGGAGCTCATAGGTGGGGAAAGGGAATTCAGCTAACAAAGTAGAAAACAAGACAAGAGACGCAGACAATACATAGGCTAGGAAACAAAATGCATGGCCAAAAGACACGGTCTAAACAGATTCAGCAATAGAAACCTTTCCACACTAGCAGCAATTGGAGGAGCTCCACGGAGGGGAAAAGAGAAAGTGGGAAACACTAGAGATGCACATATAACATGCATAAGGAGAGTCAAGAAATGCATCACAGAAAGAGCCAGGCGTCGATAGATGCATTTGTCAATAGAAGGCCGATAATCAATGATAGAGCTCCACAGGTGGGGAGAAGGAAAACATAAGCAATTAGGAATACAAGATACACATTATAGGTAGTTTAAAATGGATAAGGAAAAGGCATTGAAGAAAAACAAATGATACAAACGTAGCTAAAGACAAGCCCCAGCTGAAATCCCAAGAAGAAAAAAAATCTGTCCTCAATACTATCACATTCACAGAATTATTCAGTACAGTTCTAAACCAAAGTACTAAACCGAGCCTTGTGTCCCAATCGATTGGGGTAGGCTACATGAATCCTATTTTTCCGTTGAGCTATGTCTAGACTCCAAGGCTACCTGTTCACTTAGATTTAGTAAGCCCAAATCTTTTCGTTTCACGGCATCCAAAGACAGTTTATGTCTTCCTCTTCCCCTCACCCTACTATCCACTACTATCATGTCACTCTTGACTACTGCAGCTGCAGGTCTACGGTAAATATGAAGACTCCAGTACTTAAAAAAGCTTCAACTACTGAGAAAAGAGGCTTGGGTACGGGTAAGGGGACACGTCTTGAACTCTTGTTTGTGTTATATATTGCATAATTTTCTCAGATTATGTACCATAAACTATGTTTTCAAATGTATTTAAACAATAAAGGGTTAAGAAAATTATGTTTTTGCTATTTCTTATTTCTTGTCAATGTGAAATACTCGAAATACCGCTTTTCTAACTAATTTGATATTTCTTTTCTGTAAGTATCTTAACAATTAGAGGATCCAAGTGCCCAAAAGGATACGGGTGTCGGACACATCGAAAAGGGTACTTGAGCCAAGGATCCATGTAACATAAAGTTATGCCCCACTATATCTGGTACTGCAAGGCTTACAGATTAATCTTGCGGATAATGAAACCTGAGGGGAGTACGGCACGTGAGATGTGTTGTGCTTTGTAGAGTCCACTGGAGCAATTCATAATCTCCAACTTCCTAGCTTTTTTCCGTTTCTTTTTGTTTGAATTGTTTATTTTCTTTTTTGTGTCGGGACACATATCCATGTATCCTAAGATTAAAGTTTAGAAAGGTCCGAAGCTTGGACTTGCACCCACACCCAAGTCCATGTAACATAGGGCATACGTAAACCTGTGGTTGGAGAACCTTGCGCCACACCTCCCACCAACCTCCCCTGCCCCAAGAGAAACAAAAACTCCCAACAAACCCCCGAGTGCAACAACAATTCTCTACAAGTGGAAGTGAATTGACCAAACTTTGCAGACAAATGTGTCCATTGACTCAGGCACGGCTGGTCACAATAGCTAAAGCTATCATCAACTAAGTTTTCAAAAGGCACATTATCAGACAGCCAATCCTGAAGCATGCTGTTTTGCAGTGTCATTCTAGTAGCTCTACTGAATGCTTTGAGAAAATGGAGGGAAAAAATAGCTCTTATTTTACTTGCCGTACCTGACTGGTGTGCTCGATAAAATTGAGATCGTGAGAAAGTAGAGATTAGCCACCCGCCTGAACTGTCAGAGGAAAAACAAGAACCTTTTTCACAAAAGAAAAAGTAGAGAAGGTGGGGGTGGGGGGGGGGGGGGGGGGGGGGGAACCAACAATGTCAATATCAACAAAGTTCAATTTAAAAATAACATTTCCTGCTTGTATCACCTCTGATTCCATAGTTTCCAAAAGGAAGTAGAAAATGCAACTAAACAAAGATGAACATACACTCAAAAATTTCAAAGGAATTCCAGCTCTTAACCAAAAATTCAAACTCCAACAAATTCCAGAAATGGTTTTCTTTCTTCAAATTAAAAGGTTTTAAAAGGATTCTGATCTTTTCGTGTTTTCAGAAGTTTCACCACCGTTTCCAATTAGAAAATAGAAATCCAGGTAAAATGACGAGTTCCAAACTAAAAATGGAGGGGAAATTTCCCAACAATGAGTAAAACCTATAACTAATATTTCAAACATCAATGCATCATAAAATACTATGGTTCACGTTCTTTGTAACAATGAACAGACCGGCTACAATTCATCAACTCTGAACCGAACCAAAAACAACCAGATTAATTTAGCAGTCTGATCAAAGGTAACAATAATATCCCAACAATTCAATAGGGACTAATTGCAAGATAATCAATCACCACTTCTATTGCTCAGACGTAGAGAACAAGTTTACCTGTTCAAACAGCCCCTTCGGTACAAAAGTAAGAATGTTGTACTTCGTAGTCGATATAGAATTTCCCTGAAACAATAAATCCAAATTCCAGTCAAAATCCCAATAAATCCAAGTAGTTCTTTTTACCTTGATAAGCAAATCCAACTACATGTACAAGCAATAAACACAATGAAGAGGAGAGTTAATTGTATAACTAAAAAACGTCGTACGAAACATTAAAAAAAAAAAATTTGTTCTCGTTCAATGGGAATAATGATTTACAATAGGCACTCCAATAGCTAACTTTCAATAACTTAACAGCCTCTACTAATCAACAATTTCTTTCTCAACCAACTTCATTCATGGCATGTTACAAGTAAATATGGTACTGGAGTTTTAAACCCAAAGTGTTTTTCTTATGCACACAAAAGCACATCTCTCTCAAATCTCAATGCAACATTTTTTCCCTAAGCCTTGCAATGTATAGGTATTTTTTCTTTATTTTGGTGGTGGGTTTTAAGTTGGTTGCGCAATGATAAATGTACTCTTCTATCCCCTTTGTGTATCCGGGTCCACAAAATATAATTCCTATGACCAGGGTAAACTTGTAGAAAATGTGTGAGACAGACCGAAACCCATATACACTTGGATCCTCTAATTTTCAATCAAAACAAACTTATGTTTGATGTTTTAGGAAAAATTCTAGTCCCTCACATGGATGGGAACTATAGAAATCACCTTTCCTCCCAACTCCTTTCCCTGTCGTGTACACTACTTAATAACAATCCACTATTTTTTTTTGAACAGCGAATAAAAATCCAATCTAATGCTAGAACATTTCAATAGATAATAGATATAAATGTTCAGAAAATATCCACGCTCTAATATCCAACTTTTGGATACATATTCAACACCCTATCAAAAATAACCAAGACAATGCTTGAAACACAACTGAATCCATGTAAAATAGTTTTGCCATGAGGATAATAATATGAAAGGAACTCTTTCTATGCTTAGCATACTTTTGACGATAAATATTCACAAATGGAGTAGCTCACTGAAATTTATTTAATTGAACTTTTGCAATATATGGATCATGGCCCACTGATTTTCCATTTGTTTCTAGGCCCCAGCATGGATCAAGGATAGAAATCACTTCACTCCCCGCCATACCACTCACTATTATATATATTCCTACGTACTAAGGAACAAAACATACTAACCTCAACATCTAATGTTTTGAGAATGCCCACGCATCTGCCTCTGATTTTTGGATCAATGTCACAATATCCTACAATTTACGACCTAAGGAGGTCCAGTTCTTGAATTTAACACGTCCAATTCCATGAAAAAAATGTCTCAACGAAGACAACTATGAGTTTTCATTAACAAAGACGTGATTTGCCAAAGAAGTCCATTACCTTCACAGGTATGCATGAAACCCATTGAGATGGGTTAGGGCAAGATTTGGTATACCATCTTGCGATATGCACATGGTACACCCGGGAGGGAGGCATAGAGGCTAGATATTGTCGACAAAGAACTTTTGCTGTAGTTACCATGATTTTCAAAGTAAGATACATATTGAACAAGCGTGGTAGTTGCAAATTACGGTTCTTAGAGGGACTTCGAAAGGGGGTTCGGTATATTTGGGAGCAATTCTCCAAATGGCAATTAAGGCAGCATTCTTTTAAACTTAACTTAAAGTTAACTTAAAATGAGTTGGTTTGTCATTATTTGAATTTTTTTCGCATTTGTTAATTTTGCGCCAAACTTTTGTGAATTATTGATTCGTCTCGAAGAGAGGAATCAGGAAAGTAAAAAGAATGTACTTTTACCCAAATATTTTAGGAAATAACCACTTATTTCTCAGAATAATTCAACTTGTTTCAGAAAAAGTGGTTATTTCTCAAATTACTTGGGGAAAAATACAAATATTTACTTTTCCAATTCCTCCCGTCGAGACAAATCAATAATCCACAAAATTTGGCACAAAACTAACAAATGCGAAAAAATTCAAATAATGACAAACCAACTTATTTTAAGTTAGGTTAAGTTACATGCAAAAGGACGCAACCTAATTAAAGGTGTGGAGAGGCCAGGACGGTAATGTTTCAGCGACACAACTGGTATAGGCGTGAAAAGATGAAGAGAGCTTATAATTCAATCTTTATCCTAGCTACTAAAAGAAGCCTCACTGGTAAATAAGGTTTCAGGTACAGCAGTGAGGGCTTGTGACTTTCATCATACTGGCTTCTATCATATTGCCCTAAGGAGGAAGGAATCTGTAAGATTGAGATTTGGAAATGTTTCCTGATCTCCTCCACCGTCATTTTTGGTATATCGCTTTGGAGATGGTCCTTGTCACAGCTGGGACATATGAAAGGGCAATTTCATGTAAAGTCCTCCTAGGGAACATTACTGGGGAGTTGAGGGGTAATATAAAAAACCTAATACTCCTCCGCCTGCTTTTGTTTATCCCTCTTGGAAGAATGTGCATTTCTTGAACAAAAGATACATATTTTGTTGAATTTTTTTACACCTTAAAAAGATCTTATTGAGCTCCTTTGATTGGTGTAAAAATGCATTTCAAATTATCTACAAAAAAAATATTTTTTGTCCGAGAAAATGCATGCTTTTTCAAGAGGGACATACAAATTTGAGCAGAGCCGCAGAGGGAGTAGAAAAGAAAAGGAAAACAACCATTTACATAATCCCCTTATATAAGATAGATCCCATATAACATCAGCTTTGTCTTCCTTACAAAGACTCGAATAATGGTCTAAATAACTCATACCTGGAACAAAACAAGGCAGCATGTAGTAGGGGTACTGTTGTCTTTCTACACTCTTTAGTTGCTTTGAGTGTTTGTCCAAGGCTATGTAGCACAAACACGGGATTTCTAAAAAAAGGGGACACGGATACGGCAGGGAACAATGCAAAAATAAATAAATAAATAAACAATATCTATTTAATACCATTGGAAACCCACGTATATATGTATAAGCATGAAGCATCAATGCATATAAACAAACATTATATATACATAATACATCTTATTAGGCTTTCAACCCAAAGTATTTCAAGTAATACACAATTACCCCAAAAAAACTTCAAAAAATTGCATACTTAACCCTATCGTGACCCTATACATGTCCCTGCTGTGTCCCCAAAAAAAAAACATATCAAATTTAATGGACACTCTATGTGTCCCATATGTATTTTGATATGGTGATCGTTTCAAGAAAATGACCCATAACATTGTCGATCTCTATTTCAAGGAGGAACAAATTGCATGGCGTTCCTACTTCTACTATCTTAGATAGAGATGTTTAGTTCCTTGCCCACTTTTGTAGGACTTTGTGAAAGAAAATTGGTACCAACTTACACTTTAGTACTTCTTTACATCCTCAAACCAATGGTCCAACGGAAGTGGTTAACCGACGTCTTGGGAATTTGTTGTTGTGCTTAGTTGGTGAGCATCCAAAAAGTTAGAATGGCATTCTTCCCTTAGCGGAGTTTGCTTTTGCGATTCTCCTCTAAATCACACCATTCACACCACCCCCTTTTTTTTTAATGGGTTAAAGCCTTCTAGCGTGGTTGATAAAGTTCCTTTGCCAACTTCTAAGAAGGGAAACTCCAAGGCGAAAGATATGGCTACCTTTATGCAGAATATCCACACCAAGTCAAGCTCCAAGTTGAGAAGTCTAATGCAAAGTACAAGGCGGCCTTTGATGCACACAAAAGGGAGGTTCTATTCAAGGAAGGGGATTTCGTATGGGTATGGGTTATCTTGAGCAAGAAAAGGCATCCTCATGGCACTTACATGAAGTTGAATGATCAGAAAGTGGGTCCTCGTGAAGTCTAGCGCAAGATCAATGATAATGCTTACCAAGTCCAATTACCCTCTCATTTGAGTACCTCCAACACCATTCAATGCGGAACACTTTGATGCCCTACTGCCTGAAGACTCTACCGTAACTTGAGAACAAGTTTCTCTTTAGTAGGGGAGTTATGTTGTAGCATGTAAGTTGTAATACAGGTACTATTATATTTTTATATTTGCTTTGAGCATCTGTACCTGGCTAGCCATATATATTGGCCTAGGTTTTCCTTCCATAGTAGTTTTAATCATTTTCAATAATAAAATTATCAAGAACATTACTCTTTGTATTCCCATTTGAGAAGTTTCTCTCTCCACAATTTTAATGGAATCTTTGGTTTGCATTACAAAACTCAATATTCAATAACAAAAAGTGAAAGAGAGGTCAGACCTGAAAAGATAAGACAACATTGAAGGCTCTAAATCCACTATATTTGACAGGGGCAGACTGAATCCTATGCAAGAATAATTTCATCGAGAGAAGATCAAACAATTCACACCAAGAGGAAAGAGCCTCTTCATTTTTTTCTCCCCTACTAAAAGACCTCCTTTTGTGCTAAAGCAAACGAATAACTAGGGAAGATACCTTCGAAGGGCAGCAAGAAAATAAATTAGAACTCCAACACCTATAGCGAAATTGGTTTAGTAGGAGAACTAACTAAGTAACAGCTAAAGTTTAAGTTGCAGACTCTAAGATCATTCTTCTTGTCGCGGTTTACCTCATTCAAGTTTATTGCAGTCCTTTAATAATTATATAATAGGTCCCCAACACTAGGCATCGCAAGCGCTTCCAGTGCAATTTGCTTGAACTAATATAACTTATACCCTGCCATCGAACCAGTTGTGGAGAAACTAATGCTATAATTAGAACCAATAGCAACTATCAGTATATTGCACAATCAAATTGCAACTTAGAATCAATTTATCAAGCAAAGAGAAAGAATAATTGATTTAGGTATTTTTGAAGCTCAGATGGGGGCTTATTAATGGCGAATTCCAATGCAACCACATCATCTGACACCCTAGACCTCTCTTTATGCCGCTATTAGGAAGTATAAAGCATCCATTTTCCACGATAAATACACATTTGATTAAATAGGTAACGCCTATTGTCTTATTATGCTTCCACCCCGGTCTTTTCACCTCAAGTAAGCAAACTCACGGTTCAATTCTAAAATCAACGCGAGATGTCAAAACCAAACTCGCTCCTGTGAACCATCAAATAAATTTCTTTAAAATGGCAGAAAGACAATGAATCAAGTTCCTTCCCTCAAACACATAAAATATACGCAAGTGCCCCGATTACAAACACCTATGTACGTGCAATATTTTTTTATAACTGAGGTGTCCCGCGAGCTTAGGAGCACCTCGACCAACCATGGAAACCAATCTCACCGTCCACATGCAGGGCCCAATCAAATCCGCCCGTAGCACCAAATCCCTACCATTGGGTTCATACATACATATATATAATGGAGAGAGAGAGAGAGAGAGAGAGGACCTTGAATTTGACCATGAGATTGGCGTCTCGATCATTGCAGTGGATGGTGCGGTGACCAGGGGCCTGAGGCTGGACACCACGACCACCGAGAGTAACGGTGCGAGAGGGGGCTCCGCCAAACCTCGATCTAGATGGCCCTCCCAACCTCTCCCATCCGCTCATCTTCTCAGCAATTCGTCCGATCTCCGGACAGAACAACCCAGAAGCCGCCCAATTCCAAAGATGCAACTGCAGAGAATATCCGATCGCTTCTATTCTCCCTCCTCCTCTTCTTCTTTCTTCTTCTTCTCCGTCGCCTATTTTGAAACAAAAGTTCTCCTACAAATTAATAAACCCAACTGTGTTAAATAAATATATATCGGGTAAACGAAAAATCCTCATTTGCGTCGTTTTTGTGCAACGCTCTTTTGGCGCGTGGTTTGTGCTCTGCATCTTATGGGTTTCCGTGTTGAGGTACACGCGCCGCTCCGTGAGTTGGCGAAGGTTTGGGAAGTTTTTTTTTGTTTTTGAAGCATTTGGGAAGTTGAAGCATTTGGGTATTGGATCTGGCCAGACGATGTCGTTTTGGGTACCGGTCGCCGTAATTAGCAAATCCAGCGTAGATTTTTTTTTTTTTTTGGGTTTTGCGATGCCGGTGATTTTGGAATATTGCCGCTTTTGGGTAAAACCCTTGTCAGAAGAAAGTGGGTGATAATGGAAAATTGGGGGTGGAACAGCTGGATTTGTTTGGAAGTTATGGAAAGTGGGAGAAAGAAATGAAAAATTAAAAAGGAAAGAAATAGAAAATGTAGTGATAATATCAAAACTGTTTTTATTGGTGTCAAAAATTCTAATGTATAAAAGAATTATATACTAGATATGGTGCAAACTTTTTATGTATTGAAGTTTTGACACCAACAAAAACAGTTTTGGCATTATCATTTCTCAATAAAAAAATCTTGAAGTATGAATAATATAGTACAATTTTACTCTCCCATTTTCTTCTTGATTTTCTCCTATTTTTATTTCTCTTCTTTTCTCTCACTTTCTTCAACTTCCAAACAAAACATTGGTGTTTCCATTTAGATGTCAATGCTCGTCAATGAACAACTCAAATTTCATTTTGACCGAGCGGATCTCAACTGTCCATCAGTGCATTACCAAGATGACATCTAGTCGTGTAAATATTTATGTGTGTATATATATCTCCTATTCTATATCACGTATAGCAATAGAAATCAGTTTATACGTCTTTTCACAAATAAACAATAGAATTAAAGACCAATGTTAGAGCATCGACGATAGAATAATCAAAATTAGATAATTAAATATCGTCACATCACATTTTGGTTATTCATTCAATCAATGGTTAAAGTTAGCAACCCTAAAGTGACCAACATCCATTTAGTGCATGGTTAAAAAGTTTTTTGAGTTTTATCTTAGATATTTTAAAAAATATTTGCGTAAAAATAATAATTTTTTTTGTAACGCTCCAAATTTCAGAACATTAATAAAAATATTTGGAGACAATTTTTCCAAATAAAATTCGTAGATTTAATACATCATCGTATCAAAATCAGATGTCATCATAATACAACCGTATCGAATTAAGTTTAAGTAGGAGTAAAATATATACTTGCCCCTTAAACTATCATGTTTTTGTTTATTTCGTCCTTTTTTTTTTTTTTTTTTTTTTTGGAAAGCATCACTTGTTTATTTCGTCCTTTAACTATCAATTGCACACACTTCCTCCTTAAACTAACCAGACCCTGTTCCGTTTTTTTCAAAAACCTTCTTTTCAAAAAGAATGTAATTTCAAACTCAAATATAACGAAAATTAAAAATAATTTTTTAATTTTTTTTGCACCGTTTAAAATATTTCAATGAGATATATCAAATAAGATCCATATTAGTAGAAAAATTATTTACGTAAACACGTGATTTTTTATCTTAAAATTTACCTTCTTTTTCAAAAACCCACTTTTTGAAAAGTGGAACGGCATCCAATTCTCACATTCCATCCATGTTTTGGACGGAAAATCCATGTGAAGGCTGTTATGTCTTTATACCAGAGGCGATTTTGAAACACTACCCCCAACTCCTCTACCCTGCATTGCCTTCCCCGGAAGCCGTTGGCCAACCTTCTCCCACCCACCCTATCCCCCCACATCTCTCTCTTTCTCCATATTTCCCTCTTTTTTCTCTCTATTTATTCCTCCTCTCCCTCCCTCTCTTTGCCGTCATCGTTCTCCACCGTCGCCGATTGTTGATTGCCTCTCAATCTCTGTGTGGTGGGTTGCGTTCCATTCCCATCTGCATCTACATTTTGGGCTGCGTCTGTGATGCCCCTTCGCCTTCTACTCTCTGCAGATCCGGTCAGGCCCTGATTTCCTCTCAGCTTCTCTTTCTCCTTCCGAGTCTTCTGCAGCGCCTCCGTCGCTTATTGCCACCATCGCTTCTGCAACGGGTTTTTTTTTTTTTTTTTGTAATGGGCGATTCCATTCCGTTTCTCAAAAAAATAGAAATCAAAGTGGAGATTCTGTTCAAAATTTGTTCACATTGTTTGTGGATAATTTAGCACAGGATGTAAGTAAGCAGAAATTGGTTGAGGAAGACATATAGCAAATTCGAATTTGTTAGGGATGCCTTTTTCCCATTGAAACGCAGCAAAGTAACTGGGAGGAATTTTTGGTTTATTAGATATGGCAATGAAAACTCAGCTGAGAATGCAATAAAAAGACTAATGGCATTTGGATTGAGGACAGAATTGTTTGTCAAGCTGGGTAGTTTTGATCATAGGCATGAGAAAATTGAACAGAATACTACGAACAAAGCTTCGAATGTTGGTCATAGTCTTGAGCAATCTCTCTCTCTCTCTCTCTCTCTCTCTCTCTCTCTCTCTCTCTCTCTCTCTC
>BPLS01000144.1:1385836-1419522 GCA_019656275.1 Rhododendron kiyosumense | reverse complement strand
TCTCTCTCTCTCTCTCTCTCTCTCTCTCTCTCTCTCTCTCTCTCTGGGTGTTCGGGGTTTTCAGATGAAACTATGAAAGCCCCCAAATCAGTTTCTTCCGGTTTGGGAGTAAAAGTCCAAAATACCCCTCTTTTGGGCGACAAAAAAGTTGGGCAAGATTAGGTCACCACTTTTCCATTCAATGTATGGGTTTTCTGATGAAATGTGGGAATTGGCCTTAGTAAATAACGTTTGGTTAGTTTAAGGGAGATGTGTGTGCAATTGATAGTTAGAGAACGAAGTAAACAAAAACATGATAGTTTAAGGGGCAAATATATATTTTACCCTTTAAGTAGTTGAATTTGACAAAATTAAACTTTGAAGCTTCCAAAATAAAGTTGATTTAAATTAATCGAGCTACTACGCGTACGGAAATCAAGGTTCTTCGGCTCCTTCCTCAGTAGCGTTGACTTCAATCGGATTGTACGACACTTTTGTTCTGTCTTCGGTACCTGGCGTTTGAAGATTAGGGCAACGTAGCACCGTGAGCGATTGACGCTCAGTAGCTAAAACCTACCCGAAACCCATAACTTATCTACAAGGGCATGTACAATACAGTTAATAGCGAGCAATCAATTTCAATTACTAGCCTTTAACTTAGTAAATTTTAGAATCTCCACCTTTGAGAAACATCCTCTTGTGCTAACCATTAGGACTATAGCCATCCATGATACCGCTCCCCCTTGCTTGCCCTAACCGAGTGCCCCGATAAAATTGCCTAAGTTATTTACTTAGTCAGAGTCATTGACCGCCTTACAAAGATGAATTTCCGAGGGAACTAACTGTAACCACTGGACCCACAAAGAACTAACCGTAACCTTGAGAGTATATAGACCATAACCTGGTACTATAATACATAACTCTCTTTTATCTCCTATTCAAAAAGAGTGATCACGCAATGCCATATCCTATGGTTTTGAATCGACCATCAACTGACAGGCTTCATTTCTCCTCTCCCAAACTGGACTCTGTGGATTACCTCCGAGAATCCCATTTAAACACGGTAAACACCATTCATCTGGCTAACCGCCAACACATCATCTCATATCTTCCGATTTCCTTTAACTTAAAAATCGTCTATGTAATCTTCTACGCACATACACCAATCTCGATTATAAAATAGAATGGTATGGGGACAAATTGTTGCAACGGCTCAGATTTGTTTGATCCAAAGGCTGCAGTGTATCCTTCCACTTCCAGTTAAGTGCTCATGGTTTTCACCTAAATCACACAACTGCAATCACTTTCCAACAGGGATGCGTAGTGTCGTAGGCACAGACTAGCACTAGTCCCCAATAAAATCTAATGTCCGTTATAAGTTCTCGTGAAATGACCAAATGACATGTCATATATTACCGCAAACAATATCCAAAACATTGAGAACTCGAGCAAATAACAACGCAACATGAGAAATATCAGAGCATTCGTATAGATCGACTACCATTTCATAAAGTACTCTATCATTTCATACATTACTCCACAAAGTTCTCGAACCTAATTACCAATTAGTGTGGCTTACCTGCAGTAGCAACCATTTTCGTGCACTTATAAAAACTAGTACAGTATCAATACTTAGACAAAAGAAAAGGGTAGCTTAATTATTGAATAAATAAAGCTTTGTCAAATCAGTACACAACTAAATATATGGGTGGAGATATACTTAGATGATTAGATCTTCGTTCTTTAATCCGAAAATGTATTCCTTATTCAACAGTTGATTATTGCCATGGAAAACAAAAGAATTTGTATTCTCTTCTTTTCTACTTGAGCTCAATCAATCATATACCATTCATGTTGTTCATTTCGTTAAACACATCCATGAGTATTCAAACTTTACATCATCAACTATACACACGTAAAATAAATATACTTAGGGAGATAGAATTTAACTACCTCTCTTCCCGAAGAATAAGCGGTGGTTTGAAAAAGTAACGGAGTGAAACGGCGGTTCGGTGGTGACTCAGTTGCAGCGACTCAGAACCCAAATGGCTGATTTTGGAGTTGGCTTCTGCACAGTTTTAGAGAGCTGAAGTGGAGTAGTGGTGTTCAGTTTGTTTTGGACTGAAATTGGATGGTCCAAGTTGCAGAAATTAAAAAGAAGAGATGGTGGACTCTGTAGATGGTAGGAAGTGTTGGAAAAAAGAAGTAGTGTTCACTTATTTGTTCTCTCTTTTTCTCTCGAAAAATCAAGGAAAAAAAGGGGACTGAATACTCCTTTCTCTCACTCTCTCTGTTGCCGAAAAGGAGGAGGTGGGAAATGGACAGCAATATAGAGGTGTGATTATTATTAGGAAGAAGTCTCGTGGTTAATATAAATTATATAATGAAGGGAAAAGTATGCATGCACGTACACGTTTAATTCCAGTTACTTAACACATAAACAATATCTTAGGTTTAATTAATCTAAAAATTTTGAAGTTAAAAATAACCATTTCTTTTCTTCTTTTTTTATAATTTAAAAATTAGGAATGTTATATTTTTACTTATCTGATTCATCTCATCAAGACGAATTCATATTTTATAAAAGTTAGACGCAAAACTAATAAATACAAAAAAAATTGAATAAAGACAAAATAAACAACAATCCAAAAATCCCAAAAAACTCTTATCACAACTTAGCCTTAGATTGTGGATTAGATTTAGATTACAATTTGAACAGATTTATCAATTTGTATTAACTGTTTGGATAATTTCATAATAGATTTTGTATTGCAATAGCGTTTGGGGCAAAATATAAGAGCATCTCCACCAGCCTAGGCAGATGCTTCATTTTGCTTCTTCCCCGAGTGAAACCCTAAAATACCCTAAAATCCCAATCCTAGCAATCTCGCTACCCGAACATCTGGTCTTGCCCAAGCCCGACACCTACTCGTTTGCCAGCTTAATATTAGGTCATAAAAAATAAAAAGACATATAAGTAAAACCCAAAAATTAAGGTTTGTGCTTTAGCTTGAATTACATATATAAAAAAAACACACGCACACAATTTCAATTGTGCTATTGTACTTTAACTTTTTCAAGAACTCATTTTTAATTGAGATTATAGTTAATCCACTTAATCTCTCTTGTGACAAGATAGTGCGAAAGTAAGTTTTTATCAACTTCAATTTTGAAAACTCATATCCGCCAAAACAATCGTAATCGGCAGTGTGGCCCTAACCCAAAACAAATTCCCAATATTGAGCTCCATTCATCTTCAAGAGTTCTTTTAAAAAAATTACTCCTACAAAGTTGCAAAAATTGAAACTAAAAGGATACCATTAGTTTGTGTGGGCCTACCCATTTACGAGAGTGTTTGTACATTTTAGTGTGCATTTTGGGTGTTGTTGGGAAAATAACAAAAATAGAGGTGGAAAAAAAAGGGGAAAGAGGGTCTGCCGATAAAAAACAAAAAAAGAAAAGAAAGAGCATAGAGAGAGGCCAAAATTAAGGACGGGAATTTGCGGTAAGAATCATAACTCAAGTCACGCGGGTGACAATATCCAGAGACCACTAAACCAAGGATAACTTTGTTTTATTCGTATGGAACTTACGTTTTTTTTTTTCTTTTTGTATGGGTTGCCCTTGCCTGGGGTTGCCCAATCCGGGGGTGTGGTGGTCGGGTATGGTGATGTGGACAGTGGAGATGCTGTTATATATACACATATACGTAGAGGTGGCAAACGGACGGATCTGGGTGGGTTGACACGAGTCGTTGGTCGAATATGAGCGGGTCAAATATAGGTCAAAAAGAAAACGGATTAAAACGGATCGGGTCAAATATGAGTCAAGCCAAATCCAACCCGACCCGCTTTCCTCATCTCTGTTTTTTTTGCTCTTTCCTTTCTCCGCCCCCGCCCCTCCTTTTTTCCCCTTCTCTAATTTGTCTCAATATAAGAGGATTCAAAAAAGTAAAATTTTATGATTAAAACTCAATTTTTTTTAATAAAAATGAAGCAATTAGAGGGTAAAAAATATTTTAAAAATTAGGTTTTTACTCTCTTTTTTCCATTTCCAAATGATAACATAATTTCGACGATGAGTCAGAGGCTGCATCGGAGAATTGTCTGGAAGGCGATGATTGCACCAATTGTACAGTTTCGATCTTCGTTGCGTTCGCTGAAGCCACCCCATAGGTTTGGATTAAAAAGTTAAGTGACTTTTTTTTGTCTCTATTCAAATTTTTTTGTATTTGTTTGTTTTGCGACAAACTTTTTATCCCTATTAGTTCGTCTCGACGAAATAATCGAAAAAGTAAATATTTTTTTACTTTTACCCTAATATTTTTTGTAATATTGCTTTATCTTGGATGTTTTCAAAAATATTTGGGTAAAAGTCATAATTTTTTACTTTTCTGATTGGAGCGAATCAAAAATCGTAAAATATTTATCGCAAAATGACAAACGCGAAAAAAGTTGAATAAGAACAAAACGAAAAAAAGCCCAAAAGAGGGGGAGGAGCTCAAGAGATTGGTCGTGTAATTATATTATTTTTGTCTTTTTGAAAAAAATTATGAGTTTCAATTAAAAAAAATTACTTTTCCGATTCCTTTTGTCGAGACGAATCATTAAGTCACAAAAGTTTATCGCAAAATTAACAAATGCAAAAAAAAATCAAATAAAAACAAAAATAAGCCACTTATCTTTTAAAAATTCAAACCCACCCTAAATATTTTTTTAATTTTTTAGCGTTACTTTTTGAGTGTTTGGCAAAAACAGTTAGAGAGGGAGAGGTGAAAATTGAAATGGATTGATTGTAGTGAGAGACGAGAAAACACGGGAGAGAGTGCAGCGGGAGAGAAAAAGGGGTGTTGGACCATTTTTAATTCTAGCACATATTAAACCCACTCTTAACCTATCTAAACCCATAAAAATATGGGTGGGTTGGATTGGGATACAAGTGGACGAATTAAGGCGGGTTAAGAAATATGGGTTAAATTGCCACCTCTACATATACGTAAACATATGTAGTTTTGTGATTTTAATGAGTGAAATACCTAGACTGTTAGGGATAAGCTCACCTCCAGATCCTCTTATTCAATATTCAGCATACTCCTCAAAACTCGAATTTTTTAGGTTCCATTATGGGCTCATAACAGTGATTCAAAGCGTTCATCTCATGTTTCTTGCTGATAACACCATCTATGATAAGATTCAGCTTGATCCGTCTTTGTAAATACATAAACAAAATGTATAATTCAAGTTTAAAATTATGTGAACCGTCCCTTTTATACAAATTTATTCATATGTTGCGGTATTGAAAATTATTCATATGTTTAATGATAATTGATTAAATTAGTTTTTAAACGTACGTTAATCTTAGTAAAGACTAAGGAATGAATGGTTCGCATTAGTATTATAGGCTCAATAGAACGGAAACGTTGAGTTTGGAAGATTTTGTGAATAAGATCCGAAGGTGAGCTGATCCCAGTAGGTGTATGTGTATAGATTTTGTTTATTTTTTTATTTTATGATGATTTATATAATGCGCCCTTACGGATGATATATGGAATTGACCAGATTTATAAATAAATAAATAAATACAACTAGGCCCAAAATGTCAACGGCAAATTAACCAATACAATAGTGGATGAAATGAATACAGTTTTTTTTTTGAAAGGCGTTCTGTTGTGTTTGGTTTGGTATTTAAAAAGTTTTTTAAAAAATAGTAGAGGTAATAAGTGGAGAGAGATAAAGAGAAATATTAGAAGTAGAGAGGATTTAGGAAGAATTTTTTGAAAAATACTTTTTGAAAGAGAAGAGAACACCGGAATACAGTTTGACTATTCCAATCGTGAAACAGTTTTTTGAATGGTCAATAAATTTCAACAATCGTCCTTTTAGTTTCACCCAAGTCCCAATTTGATCATTTTGGCATCAAATTTGTTTGGAACATACGAAAAAAAATAGAGGGAGAGAGAGAGAGATAGAAAAAAAAGAAAACTCAATTTTGCGCAGAATATATTTTTGTCTACATTTTTCTCACACTTTTCTTATTAGGACGTGCTTGCGATAGGTGTAAATACAAAATTTAGATTTTAGCTTCAGATTTGCTGCAGATTTTGGATTACAAATTTTAATAGAAATTAAGAAACCTGTTTTGTTGCAGCTGAGAGATAATGAGAATATTTTATTCTTTTTTTGACAATTTGTGTTGCAGAATCTAAAAAACTACTCACTCAAAACCAACTTTGGGATTTTGAAAATCTCATTTCTTTTTTAGCTTATCAGAATCCCTAAAATTCAAGAATCCATTCTCTTGAATTTTTGACAAACGCTACGAACTAATTTTGAAAAACTTGAATCTCAAAATTTGGGTGGAAAAAAAATCTCCTCAACACGTACTTAATTCTATCCTTGCTTTATCATAACCTCAAAACAGACCCTCAATCTTGACCACACGTGGTTATTATCACTCTAGTTAGTTTGTGTAAATATGGTGTCATTGTCTTTACTATGTTAGCGGTTCGTCTATTTTGTAATGCTTATTTTTCATCAATGACATATTCTTCCTCTGCTCTTCTTTATTGTTGATCATTTTATTAGCTATATTATTGCTTGCTTGTAGAGTTGGTTTGTTACTTGACTGTTGTTGGTTTGACAAATAGTGTTCGGCTACTTTAGAGTTCTTTGAAGCTTGGCGTGCGTGCTTACTGTATTGATAGGAAGCCACACGTGGTGTCTCTTAAGCATTATCTTGCCCAACCCGACTACGAGCACCAATCGAAGTGCATCGATAGTGCATTCAACGCCACGTGGGGCACACTTTTGGGTCGGATGATCTGAGCGAGCCGTTCAATTATTTTTTTTAAAAATCGAGTAGATCCTTATTCTAATTAAATGAAAAATTAGAAGATTAGATCGAACCCCTACACGTATTGGATTGAGCTGATTTTTCACAGGTCCAATTAGGTTTTGAAGTATTCGGCTCAAATCATCTGTGTGGAATCCGGAATGAGCTCCGCATGACGGTCGGTGCACCATGCTATGGTTGGTTCCCATAGCATTTTTGCATCTTGAATTTTTTGACATTTGTACCTTGTTCGGTTTGAGTTTCGGGAGAGTTTTTTCAGAATAACGAACAAAGAAAGATAGGGAAAATTTATTCGAGATCTTGTGCAGTGGGGTTTTGAGGCTACGGTCGACAACAAGTTCAATTTAGTGACTCCGTTGGTGATTTGAAACGGAAATGACCCACATGAACTCGAGCTCCTCAGATGCGGTTTTCTAGAAACCGAATCTGCTTCCTGATCGGATGGCAGGAGCTGCGGCAGCCTCGCCGCTCGTCAGCCTCGCGTGCACCAATCTTCGCCCATCAGTCTCACCACCTCGGATTCCGTCGTTTCCTCCTCAATCACTACTTCTCCGTCACCGCCACTACAGAACCGGCAACAATGGACGCTCGAGGCTTGTCACGGTCCAACGTGCAAAGGTTTCCCCCTCTATACTCTCCCTGAAAATTTATGGGTCTATGTATGCGTTTACAGTCTGGAGGTTAAAGTCATAATTTGTCATAACCCTGGGGTTAGTCCGGGTGGGTGGTGGGTGTTCCCACACAATTGTCCAGGTTCGACCGTTGGACCGGTCCGCAAGAAAGTAATTTGTTGTGAATTCTGTAGTGAGAGCGTGATGTCCAGCCTTTGATTGTCGAGACGCGCATAAGATGGCTCAGACACTAACCTATATCAAACAAAAAAAAAAAGAAGAAGGTCCTATTTTTCATACATAAGCATTTTTGTGAGGATTCTGAGAGAGAGAGAAGAGCAGCAGCAGCGAGAGAGAGAAGAGCAGCAGCAGACAAGGCTGAGTGAGAGTTGTAATTCGTATTGGACCTGTTTGTTCGACAGGAGTAATAGTGAAAGTTATATACTTATATATGACATATATAACCCAAGCGTCCTAATACGCTGTTGCATATAAAATCCAAAGTATATTCTTAACCGAACCGTTAATTTTTTAACCAAACTCTTTGATACATAGTCTAATTAGATGGCCAAACAAACTTGCCCATTGTGATTGTGTAGAGTGGATTGTTGTTCCTCTCACTAGAGACACAGGCACAATGTCAAACCACATATATCTTGTGTCGTGATGTCGTTTTGTTTCACTGTATTATTGTTGGAGTTGATGGAACGTCTTGTTCTTGCATAACAACTTTGGGGTTGTGTATGCTGTTAATTTGGAAGCGACTTGGATTTTTGTTAGCAGTTGAATGGTTCACTGGGGGAAGAAGAATTGGAGAATGATGAAGCTTTCTCTTATAGCAGTGACGTGATTGAGGAAGAATACGAGAGTGATGAAGAGGATGATACGGAGAGCAGTGTTGATTTGCTATTCAGATTCCTTCACAGCATGTTTAAGAAGGTCTCCAAGCGCGTTAGAAAGGCCTCTCGTTCCGTCTTACCATCTGTAATTCCTCCACAGCTGGTAAAATTTCACCGCTTGGTATATATTTACTTATTTAGGTATATGTACATGTGTCCAGCATTCATGTACTCACGCATAATACTCAATTATCATGGTAATTCGTTGATGATGATAACCCGACTAGTTTCCAGTGCCAATGTGTTAATGTAACTTATCTTTGATGTTTATTGCTTCTCTTCAATTTTTTGCTTATGTCTCAAGAGGAATTGGCAAGTGAGTCGGAATCTATTTTAAACAGAAAATTAACAATAGGAAATTTGCAGTAGGCCTCAATTGCATCCTGACCCCCAAGCTTCATGTGGGCATGTGGCATGTTCATTAAGGAAGGATTGTGCTCGGGCAAATTTTTGCATGGGTGGTTTCATTAGTGACTCATGATTTCAAATGAAAAGGAAAACAGTCAAAGGAAAAGAATGCAAGTCAATTTGATGGTGTAGTCGGGTGGATTTAAGTGGGGCACACGCCTTCCAAATATATTCCATATAATTCCTCTAATAATGTTGTATATTCCATATAATTCTGTAGGTGTCCGAATATATTCAGTATACATACTTGTATATATCTCAAAAACCTACTCTAAAAACTTGTCGATGTCAATGGAAAACATACTTAAAAAATTTGTCCAACATTTTGAGCTCATTTTTTTATACCTTTATTAAAGGTATGTGTTGTAAACTTTTGTAGTTAGTAGTGCATGTCTTAGTTTACGATGATATTGTGATTGACTAGCAAAATAAATCTCTACAATTACTATTATTATTAAGGTGCCCCCACTAGGCTAAATTTCTCGGTCCGCCACTGGGTGGAGTTTTACTTTTATCTGGATATGGATCAACTTTGGCTAAGTAATTTAAAAAAAATCATCGATTGGGTAGCAGTTTTATTTGCAGAGCATGGGGATTTGAGCGCAGCAAGTTAATCAATGCTATAGGATTTTCTGTAAATTTTATATCTCTGGTGCCCAATGTTGAGGTATGCTATGGTAGTTTCAGTGAGCAATCTCTATTGCAATACTCTGCATTGAAAGAATTTATGTTGCTCATGCAAATTAAATTTCTGGGGAAGTTCCTTTGCTGGAATCAACTAGATTGGTTGTGAGTTAAGTTATTCTCCCTTTTTACCAAACATATTTCACATGACAAGTTATACTCTACTTATATGACCTAGAATTCTCATTTGGAAGAAACCCTTCCCCTTTTCTCTTTCATGGGTTTTTGATATTTTCTGGTGGAGGTCCGTGAGGATTGAGGGACGTGTTTGAGGTTTAATTTTGGAGCTATGTTCCATAAATTTTCTTGGGCAAAAGTCCTTTTCATTCCTCTAGTGTAAACACAATGTTTTTTCCTTGATTATGGAAGTGAATCTCAGTTATGATTTCTAGCCAGTGTTACTTTGACGCTCATAATAGAAGCACATATGGTTCCTTCCATGTGTGAAAGTTAAACAAACCAACTTAAAATAACTTCCTTTGTGCTGGAATGCTCATTAAAATTTGGTATTTTGTTTTCACCGCATTATGTAACCATTCATAGAGCCCCTTGCTGTGAAGAAAGATGAGTGTATTTATTTTAGCATTTTTAGAGCATCCACGTCATTTTGCAGCAAGCACCTGCTTACGTCTCCCTTTTAACTGAAACATCTGGCATTCTGGTATAAAATCCATCATCACTTGAGATTAATCTGCAGTGGAGCAATGACACACTGTCTATGCTTGGATGTTGCCAGAGTTAATCTGCTTGCATTGCCTTTTGATCCTATAATAGATTGTGTATGTCAACTAGCGAGCACGCTTTCTTTTTTATTGTTCTTTCTTGTAATCATATGCTGATGAGTATAGGATGACCTAGCTACCTAAGCAAAAGGTGGAATGCAAGGAAGCATGAATGAATACTCATTTTAGTCAATATTATGCAGTTCATTTTCAAATGAAAGGGGCATGATTCACCAGAGATAGTGATAACTGATAAATCAATTTGTTGCATGGGGTTTTTACATCATGCATCCTGGGCGGATGGTAATTTTTACAACTGTTCCACCAATGTGGTTATTGTGCCCCTTGGTGGTATGGAGCAATACATTTAAACACAAAATCATACAGGAGCTAATGAGTATTTTGTCAATAGGTGTTTGTGGCATGGCCATTTGCCTTCTAACCTGACTGTCATTGACGTGCTACTATGTTGGGTCTTGTGACTCTTGTTTGTGTTTGCTCGTGACTACTTCGTGTTATGTAAAATCGTAGATGTAAGCCTTGATTCGGAACATGAAATTGATCCGAGGTCACATTGGCTGTCATGGACTCATGATGCCTACAACTGGTTAAGATGGATCATGAGTTTTAATCGTTCTTTACGCAAATTACATTCACCATTTGGTTACGGAAGAGAATCATTCCTGTCCTAGCTTGTTAACTTTCATGGATTGTTCCCTTTCTCTAGTTATTCAAATTTGTGATTTGTTTTCACTCTCTGCTTAGCTTCCAACTAGCTAGTTAATTATCCCTACCTCTACTTCATTTGGGGGATACAGGTTTCTTTTGCAGTTGATGGGGTACTTCTTTTGGCTTCACTTTCTACCCTGAAGGCCCTTCTTGAGGTATTGCTTCACCATTAATCCCATCACACAATTCCGAGTAGTTTGGATCTTACTGCTAGCTTGTAGCTCGTGTTAACCTCATATTCATAAAATCAGGAAAGTGCATGATGAACTCTTGGAAATGTTTTACTTCCATTTTCCCTTTGGGTAGAGGTGGGGTTATTTGTGGACTAGGTTATTAGAAAAATAACTTTAACTGTTAAGGGAGGAGGGGAAAAAAAAGAGAGAAGTTAAAAGAGTAAGGAAAATGGAGATTCTTGTTGTAGTGCCAAGTGAGACACTGCACAATCTAGGGGCGGAACCACATCCATGTCTGAACTTGAACAAAAGAAAGAAAAGTTCGTACTATCCGAACAATGTCGGGCATAGTTCCTAACATATATGCTATATATGATTTGGATATTAATTCAGGAAAAGCTAATTAAAAGTTTGGTCCATGTAAAAACCAAGTAATTTATCACATCCCTTGTAATTTCCTCTTTGATCATTTAACGATACTTAACTACTTATAATTTTGCCCTCCCTCGGATGAAGATCCTGGTTTCGTCCATGCATTAACCTAAGATCTTTGCGACAATCGTCTTATGATATATAGTAAAATCTATGATCACTTGCTCATTTACAGTTCCTAATGGCTCCTCCTTGTTTACTAGTTCTGCTGCTTGTTGTTTTATTAACTTCAACACATTGATGGGTAAATTAAGCAAGAACTGAGTTTCTACGTGGTGATGAATGTTGTTTGTAGGTGGCCTGCACCATTGGAGGCACTGTATTCGTGGTAATCCTCCTCCTACGTGCGATCTGGGCGACTACTTCCTACTTTCAAGCAAGTGGGGGTAATAATTTCAGCCAAAGTGGCACTTCCTATGGTAGAACACAACCAGTAACATAATCTGTAACTCTCTGGAGCCATCTCCATCTCTTTTTGCAACACTTTTAGTCCTTTGGGGTTTGTATAGTCGTAGAAGATTTAGATAACATACTCTAGCTTGCAGTGTCGCAAACTAGATTGGCATCTTTAATTTAATGGCTTTACCTGAGTAAGAACCGTGGCGTGGCCGTTTGCTTTATCCTGCAAATTTAAGGGTCTTTGTTTGTCAATTGGAAGTCGAATGATTCAAATGCTAAGCATGGGATTGGCGAGGCGGTATGACCCTACCTACTTTCTCCTTCCTTGGTTCATATATTCAAGGTTGCATAGTAGTCTTAAAGACAACTTACGAGACATAAAGCTGGCATTTCGGACAAGCATGTCATGAGCCACAGAAAAACAAAAACAAAAATCATGCATGTCATGGCTGGAAAAATGATTGTTACAAATGTTGCGGATTTGCGATTTGTGTGAGAAACCTGTTCGATTGGATGGATTGGACACAATATTTGGTTACTAATCTCATGGAACTAATTGCTACATGTCTATTCTACAACCAAATTAACAAAATACTGTACAAAATTTATGGCAAATTTTGGTAATGTAATACGAACATTCTCTTGCCAGTCTGGTAATATATTTGGACAAAAAAAGAGTCTGCTGGCAGATTATAACTTGATAGGGTCTCATGTTCCGTCGTTTTACTTCATCTCAAGTTTGCGGCAAGATTTTTTCAACCCTAATCTGATCATCTTTTTTCAATAAACTGATTAAATGAGTCTATATCATATTTGTCAAAAAAATACAAAAAAATGTGTAATGCATTTCTCAAAAACTACAAAACAAAATGTGTCAAATATAGTAATTAGCATAGTGCAAATACTTTGCATTTTCCGGGACTTTTAATTCTCCTGTAACTAGACTCCTGATACCGTTTATCATGGGGCCGATTATCATACGGTTGCTCAGAATTTAGCCACACTTTCAATTTCAACAAACAGAAGACCAATCACGAACACAGTTGCGTAAGAAAAAATAACCATGCAAGAAAATATTATGAGCAAATTCATAGAAAATAATCTCTTCCATTTCCAAAAACAAAACAAAACAAAATCGGCACATGAAATTCAAGGTCTAGATGTTCACAGCACAGAAACCAAGCAAAAGATAACATCCAGAAGTAAACCTAGTAGCCACCCTTGAGATCATTGACGACATCATAAGGAATAGGAGTAACAGTCTCCAAGGTTGCACCTTCCACCATAAAACCAGGTTTAGGTCCCTCTGGCTGCCTCTTTGTGCTGATGACCTCGCCTCTTGACTTGGCCTCGGCCTTCAGTTCATCATTCTTCTTCTTCCTCAGTTTGAAATCCTCAGTGCACCTTGAAGGCTGAACATGTTCTACGCGCACATGGATCCTCTTCTTGATAATCCGGTTACCCACCTGTAATAATGAACATCCAGCATGACTTATTAGTTTGATTATCACATAGAGAGGGTGAAGGAAAACAAAAAGGGCAGAAATGAAAAACCGAAAGTGCTTGATACACAAAAATATTCTCTACAATCATATTGAGACTATACGCACAATATAAACAAAACATTATGCAAAGAAACGCAACACATAGATGCAGTGCTGGCATAAACAGCTAATGCAGCAATCCAATACATTTCACATACTATGGCATGCGATACACTACCCATGAAGGAGAGGTCAAGAGCTTAAACAGGTAAGATAAGAGCTTTATTGCCATACTGTTGACCACCATAACCAGTAAACCTACATATCAAAGTTAATCCATGACCAACACCAACAGAAATAATCTGTATCATTACCAGTATTTAAAGCAAAAACACAAAAGGCGACAAAATAAGTGGTGAACAAGTCATACTATTTCCTTTTGGCCCCAATCGATTGGTCACACTAACGGGAAAACACTAGACTAATATGAAGGGGGTCACCCATACTATATCACCCAAAGCACGGTTTATCTCATGTGTTATAGAAATTAGAAAGGTAGAACGATATGTTTAATCCCTCAACCTTGTTGCATCCAATCAGAATTGGCAATCCAAATTCCAACCCATGATCTAATCCGTGAATCAAACATGCCTTCATGGATGAAATGTGATTCTTCTACAGTGGCACCACAGAATACAAGTACATAAAATTGAAACACATACTAAAAATAAAAAGGGAAATGATATTGGCACTCCAAAAATTGATGCAGGCACTCCAAAATCAGTGTAACTTCAAAGCTACTTTCCTTTGTTTTTTGGAGTCCCTGCATCAATTTTTGGAGTGCCAATATCATTTCCCTAAATCAATCAATGATACCAGCAATATGCCAAGACAGTAAACTTCATTTTACTCTAATCCAAGTCCACTAGGCAAACTATTTTCCACCAAAGACAAAAATGATTAGCAGGACTATGGCTTCTACATTCGCTATACACCACACCATGAAACACAACTCAAATACTCGTCGAATCACTAGAAAACTAATTAGACGCTTCGAAACACGATACAGATTACGTTACAGTCACATATAGTACATTACATATACGAACAAAAGAACACACTTCATTTCAGCTATAAAAAAAAAAAACCTAAACTAGAAAAGAAAAGAAAAAAAAACAGATATTTATTCAATAATTCAACAAAAGCATAACATTAAACACCCACAGACCAGAAATCCACCTTACATCCTTACATATTATATATGTATACTAGGAGAGAGAGAGAGAGAGAGAGAGAGAGAGAGGACCTGTTTGTTCATTTCGACACCAATGGATCGTTTGGTGACGTTCCAGACCTGTCCGGTGCGCCCATGGTAGAACTTGTGCGGCATGCCCTTGTGAACGGCGCCGTTCACCTTGATGTCGACGTAGTCTCCGGTGTGGTAAGTTCTCAGGTAAGTGGAGAGATGGATCGTACCCTTCTTGCGGAATGGCCGAGAGAACAGATCCCTCGTCCTCGACCTCAGCCCGTGACCTGCCGGCATCTTCTCTCTCCTCTTGCTCTCTCTCTCTCTCCCAAGTCTGTGTGGTGGCGAGGACAGTGAAACCCTAGAGGTAGGATTTTTATATGCGGCAAGTGTGGATGATGGAAAAATGAGAAAGTCCTAGGGTTTGGTGCTCTCCTTTGGGTGATTTGGGCCGTTAGCTGATTCTACGAATGGCCCGGTCATTCAGCCCAAAAACAGAAGGGCCCAGAAAAAAAGGTAGTGGCAAACCAATCGACACCGATAGTGCACCGATAGATGCGTGGGACACACTCCAAGTACATGGGTGACATGAGCTGTTCATTAATTTTAAAATAAATTGATCAAGTAATATTGCACAAAAAATTAAGTCATTCAGGTAATCATAAACAATTGATCTAATCTTTCAATTTTCATTCAGAATTTAAGGCGTTGAGGATGTATTCAAAAAGACAAAAGATCTCTTTGCTAGATGAATGGTATGTTAGTGTTTGAATTTATCTGTTGGATGTTATTATCACTGTCTTTATAACTACTTCTAATATTTTAGCGCATTTGCATCAAATTATTTTCTAATTAATCATTCTTGTCGACGAGAAAAATTATATAAATAAGAACTGTAGTTGAAAGAAGAATAAGACGAACAAAAACATAGTAAAAGACTTTGAAGAGATGATTTTGGATTCAAGGACCCTGTAATGCACCATCTTAACTATCCAAAAGTATTTTCAATGATTTGAATTAAAGAAGACTATGTATGGAAAGAGTAAACTCCTCATACAAATAGTCTTTTAAAATTCAGACCATTGATTGTTGAAATGGACGGCTGAGATGTTGAACTACACCCCTGGGTCCTCGAGTCCGTTCATGTCCATCTTATCTTGACTTCTTTCTTATTGATTCCTCTAATCGAGATGAGTGATAAGTTTTTAACAAAAAACAAAACAACATACCCTTTTTTTTTTTTGGCATCAAGCGGCTCGTGGCGGTGGTGGGGTTGTCAATTTTTTTATTTTTTGTTGTTTCTATATTTTTCTGCTCAGCCATTCATATTGTGCTCTGTTCCTTAGGCTCTTTGTCTTTTGCATGTCGTCGGCGTCCTCTATCTTAGGCGATAGCACAGTTGTGTTTGTTATTACGTTTGTTAAAATCTTGTACTCTTTTCTTTACATATATCAAACGAATAAATCATTCCCATTTGCGTGGGTAAAAAATGTAGCTATATTTAGATGCTCATAATCTTTGGCGGAAATGAGAATTTCATTACCAATACTTGAATTAACTACATTTCATTGTTTAGATTAATTCATTAATTGCTAGGAAATCACGTTGCCAGCATATTTTTTAATTTTTTTTGAAACGGAAAAAATTTATTGAGGAAACTTGATAAGGGTACATCAAGTTGCTAGCAATTTACCGGAAGATACTAGAGGCACATCAATTTGTCACACCTCAACCACATCGCTCTCACTGTCTCACGTATACGTGGGTCTCTAGCATTTATTGTAGAATTCCCACACGTGCATGCAAGAGATGTGTGATTGTGGTGTGACACATTGATATGTGGAGGGGAAAGATCACATTCACATTTAGTTTGGGAGTCCCTAGCTTCAAGTTTGTTCCAAACTTCCAAACACAAAATTCGCAAGGATATGACATCACATCCTCGTTCCGCCTCAATGTGCCTTCCATTCACAATTTTGAGAAAACAGGTATTACCCAAACATCACAATTTTGAGAATGTGAATTTTTTTTTTTTGCAGTTGAGGACCTGAGGTTTCAGTATTCCACAAACCCCCAGTAGAAGAGAAACAAAAGTACTAACAAGCATATCGAAGACTCTATATTCAACATCCAAAACATGAATTAATTTCTCGTATCCAGCAACCAGACAGTGAACATCACCCAAGGGGACAACTATGAAAACAGTTTAGTTTCAGTCCATTGTGGATGACAGACCAAATGCAAAATATGCCATTTTCGTAGAAATTTTCAGTAATTTCTTATTGCATGAACCTTCAGCTTCTTAATGCACCGAAATTTAAACAAGGCGTATACAAACGTGTAAGGTTTACATTCTAAACAAGCAATTTTACAACAACATTTTGTAGGACACACTGTTCAGATACTGGAACAGAGAACGTGAAGCAACAAAAACATTTTCCAAAAAACCAAAGAAATAGAGATAGTCGTTTACGAATTTTAGGAGTCTAAAATGGTACCAAGCATGGTTCCATGCCTGATGTGCAAAGTAGATGAAGCCTCTATTTGATTGGGTATGTGTTGTTGGCACTCACTGAAGGAAGAAGTGTGGCCTCTTTAATGCCTTTATTAGCAATTGATGTAGTATAGCTAAATTATGTCGTTCTTTCAAAGCTACCGCCAATCTGCATATGCAACCATTCTGGTGATGAACTCCTTTCATACTCCCTTGTAGCTTGTGAGCCAAACGCTGCTCCAGCTGTGTCAAATGTTTGTTGACCAAACTGAAACACAATATCAGCTGCTTGTAAGAAACTTGGAAGGAAATGAAAGGAAGGAGAGGAAGGATCCGAACAAATCTCCACATACACAAGCACACACACAAAGAGACACAGTCATCCATGAATCTGTATTTTGACAAAATTGAATAAACTTAATCCAAACTCTTAAAGGATAGATTTATGCCTCCGGCCATTGGTCGAATTCATTTTGGGACCCAATGTACCGACCTTTGTGGTAATAAACAAAACATGGTAGAATAAAGTGGTCACAATAGCATTGCTAATATATCTAATCCCATGTACTACTTTTGAGTAGCTAAAACTATCAAGCTAGTGCACACATACTGTATTAGTTCACAGTACACAAATGATAATATAATCTGAAGACTTAAGGATCATAGGTGTGGTAATCATTCTGGTCCCAATGTACATGGTAATTTTCAGAGTCAGTTAAGGGGACTTAAATAATTTAATTGGAATGAAAGATTTTTCATACACCAATGGCCGACCTATCGGCATCATGCAGTCTGTTTTGGGCCCACTGGCCTCATGAATTGGTTTTCGGTTGTGCTATAAATCCCATCAAATGCTCAGTATCCCTACCTTAGTTCAGGTTCACGCGCCCTCCCAAGCAAAACTCCGAACTCTACCAATTTCCATCTGCCAATTATCAGACAACCAGACACTCCAGTATCCTCTACCCTCTGGGGCAAGACCCTCAATGATGTGCCACTACCACTTAAAAGACAAACAGCCTTGGCTCCTCGCTCTTACCACAATCTAACATAGTGGTATTTTCAGCTTGGGATCCACAGGCCCCTAATGCATTCATTCGCTGGTACACTTGTACACACCCAAATTATGCACATGCAAATGTGCAGGCGCAGTATAACTAGATGTTACAGGAAAGGAACCGTGGAGCAAAAGAGGCGAAAACAGTCGATAATTCAAAGTTTCTCGTTAAAAATTCAAAAATTTAAGACTCACATCTTTTGTAGGAAATCTTTCAGGGCCAGGTTCCATTCTTGAATTTACCGCTTCAAGCTTCATTGACAAGAACTACAACCACCACCAACTTGTCTTAGTCATGTTCAAGTTCAAATGGGAACAAAATCAAAATTTAACAGCACAGTAAATCATGATGAAAAGAAGTATGTGTACCTCAACCTGGCGCTGTAGTGACTGTATATAATTAATTATCTCATCAAGGACCAAAGCCTTACCAATGACCTAAATCCAAATAAAACCTCATCACAAAAATAAACTTGGCAAAAAGCATATCAGGTTCATGCCTTAGAAGAAAAACAGAAGGTTGATGTGAGCATATCCAGACGTTTGGGGAAATTTCAGAAGCAATAAAAGGGACTTTTCCTACTGTTAAACAACCACAACATCCTAGATATATTCATGAACCCAATTGATTAGCTTACAAGAAACTTGTTTTGAGTAAGACAACAATGCATCCATCGCAGAGCAAACATGGAGAAAGAGAGCATTTGAGAGTGCAGCTTGTGACAAGAACCAATAGGATTGTGCTTGTAATAGCTGCATGCCTGGCCAGATTTTGATCCATTACCTTCCATACATTAGGGTCGATACATCTTATTTTCATGGAGTACTAGCAAAAGTTGCAAGCACAAGCAGGGGATTTTTTTTAATAAAAAATAGCACAGGTAGGATATTTCACTTAATACCTAAGGGTTCTCAATGCTATTCATTCCTATTCTATTAGCATTCAATTTTAGTGTTCAGCTGCTTTAGCAGGATCAAGGTCTCCAAACTTGCAGAAGAGAACAAAAGAAGGAAGAAGAGATTCGTATACCTAAGCACCATCACGCCATTTTGTAAAGCACATAATTAAGCATATAACAGTCCGTAGTAAGTAGCAACAATCCAGTCTAATTCATATTGGGACCTGCCGCAGAGCCCTTGTGCAATGAGATTGGTCAGGGTTCAGTTTTGCCTCTCAAGTTGGGTAACTTCAGCAAAAAATCTCATTCAACGTGCCTCTATTCGCTTTGCTCATATTTTAGAACTTGTGGCTTGGCAAGTTTAAGATTTGTTTGTATAGCAGCTACAAATCAATTACTTAATAAAACTACAAGAGCAACAATAAAAGAAAGCAGGAAGTCCAACTTAGCAAAAAGCTCTAATCCCAAACCAACCTCCAAAAATTAATCCTCCAAGATGAGGTTTGAAAAATCCTGATACCCACCTTATTACAACCAGGCACCAGATCTTGTAGAATTTTCATTCTCTCACTAATCTTTTCTCTTCTTGCCTGTCCACCAAAAACTTCAATTAGAAAACTAAAACAGAAGTTTCAGATTGTCATAGACTACTTAGCCATCCTTGATTCCCAACACAGTGCCAAAACTACCTTGTAAAGGAATTTCTAGTGACTGACTTATTGCAATTATTAGTTGAATATTTCCAAAATTGTTTGAGAGTTGAAGAGTATAAAGGTAAATTACTCTTTCTGCTAAGCTGTGGCTATCAGTAGCTTGGCCTCTTCTTGCTCGTACGTGGATGTAATCTTGCTTAGGTGGCTCGAGCGGTTTTGTATTCTGTTCCGTGGGATTGCTTGAATTCGCTTCTGCTTCAGCTTTGGAATCAAGATTTTCATCACTAGATCCCCCCATCTTAGTACGTTTACCGTCACAATCGTCCTGTCCAGTTGAACCAAAATCATCACATTACATATTTCTAAACTTCCAGTAGTACGTGAATGAGGTGAAATTCATTACTATAAACTAGTTTTCAACTACTGTATCCATATCAAAATTCAAATTCATTACTATATTTTCTCCGTTGCCCAAGACGCCAAGACTTTGAATGGAAAGACAATTGTAAATGAAAGGATTTGACTTTATTATTCATTGAAAACAGCTCAAATTTAGATTTATTAGTGGTATCTTACATAGGTATCTGTGAGTTAGAAAGCTTTATCATAACGAATTCGAAATAAATATTAGTATCAATAATGAATTTGAAATAAATACTATTAGTATTAATTTAATCTGCGAGATTTCAAATCCGATGCAAGGCTCCCAATAAAATAAAATAAGTACCGTCAATCTCATGCAAGCCAATATTTCAAACTTTGGGACCCTCCATCCCACGGAGGCCGAACATTCAAAACCTTGGGGCCATTGAATAGTTTGTTTGGTCGTTAACTTTAGGCCCCAAAATTAGTCACGGTGCGTGCAAACTGGTCCACATACAGAGTACTCCTTCAGCGTGGAATTAAACATACGCGGTTACCTACGCCAATCAATGAGAACACAGCTGGCTATATACGTACGAAGTACACATATACTCCATTGAGTCCATGAGATATAAATACGTAGTGTGCATATATTACGCGTGTATTAGCTACTGATAAAATTTTTGGACTAAATTAATTTCACAGAAATGATGGTATGATTTGCGTTTAGTAAATTTTTTAATTTTCTCACACATATTTAAAATTAATTATTCGTCTTAATCAGATAAGTTAAAATCGGAAAACTATAGACGGAACATTATAAAATGAATTTCACACTCACTTCTTTATTATAATCCCTCCTTTTCTTTTTTCTTTTCTTTTTTTATTACAAATGCACGTTACAAAATGAAAAAAAAAAAAAAAAACAAGAGTGCAATTTTTTGTTTGGATAACCGGATGTCCGGGCTCTCTTGCACGCCCCTCGACTACCTCCGGAGCCCTAAATGTAACACCCCGGGCATAACCCCAATGGCCGGAAGGTTTGAAATGTGTCACTTCCTTGGAAATAAAACCTATAATCTCATGGAAAACCCTTGGGTTAACAAGAGTGCAATTATAAAAAACGGGATGTGAAAATCAAACTTCTGGTCATAATTTCTCACTTTTTAAGAAGAAATTCCAACAAAAAAAGCTGAATAATTAAGTCGAAAATCTAACAAGAATTCATATAAAATACCATGGCATTGCCCCCCGTCGATACAGCCTTGGCGGACTCTTCCTCCGGATTCGGATCTCGCCGCTTCTTGGACCCGCCATTCCGAGCCCGTCCGTGATCCGGAACCGTCGGATCGTTTTCGACCTCCCGATTCACATTCACATCCTCCGCAAACAGACCCAAGCTCTGCCCGAACTGCAGCCTCCTCAAGTCTAACCCGCCCCCGGCCTCGCCGCCATTCACCGGAAACGGCCAGATCTCCGCGTAATTGTACCGCGCCGTCTGAAACGCACCCTCATTCGGATCCATCTCAACTCTCCACCCGATTCGGATCCGAACTTCTCATCACAGTCATTTCCAGCTCATTGACAAATTAAACACGGTCTGTCTGGCTATATGAAGTAGTTTTTTTTTATCGGCGGGACGAAAACGCAAAGCTGAGATTCAGTGGATCGTGGCACCTACAATACCAGTCGCGTATTTATAAATATATCTCGGTATTTGAAGTTCTATACAAGTGGAGAGAAGGAGAGTTGAATTACTTGGGCTATTTGAAGGTTTTTTTTAATCGGCGGGACGAAAACACAGAGCTAAGATTCGGTGGATCATCGACACTTACAATACACAGTCGCGTGTTTATCAGTGTCTCGGTATTTGAAGTTCTGTACAAGCGGAGAGAAAGAGAGTTGGATTACTGGGCTTCCATGAAGAGAAACTGAGAGAGTACGTGTGTAGAGAGAGAGAGAGAGAGAGAGGAGAGGAGGAACAGGGAGAGTTAAAGCTGTGTGATCTCCTTCGACAGTGGAGGTTGTTGTTGTGCGCACTGTCGTCTGGCGCGCGCTGGTTCCCACCACCACGCACTGGAAGAGAGAGAGAGAGAGAGAGAGAGAGAGAGAGAGACTGGACCTCGGGAGCTTAAAGGAAGTGACTTTTGAGTGAGGTTTTCTCGGAGGGTCTAACGCTTGATGACAAGGAGATCTATCTTTATGGAGTATAATTTCGGTCCTTTTCCCGAGTAGAAACTACTTTCGCTCTCTACCGTCCGATCATTCTGCGATAGCAGTCAACAGATTTTATGTCGGATCGACGGTTCATGGGTTAAGTAAAAGGAACGCCGTTCCTAATCTTCCACGGAGCAAGTACATTGAGAGGATTTATTTATTTGGGTTTTTTGAATAGTTTACGTAATCGAAACTAATTTTATTACGTAAACTTTTTTTCTCTTCTCTTTTTTTTATGGAAAAAATTATTTTTAGGAAAATAATTTTCACACTCTCTTTTTTAATAATGAAACTCCATTTCTTTTGTCTTTCTATGAAGCTTTGTGTGTATTTTTTCACTAAAAAATAAGAAAATAAGTACAATTATCGAATAGAGGAGTATAAAATCGCTACCCTTTTTTTTTTATCTACTATATATTACAAGAAGGTCATAAATTGGGACCAAGTAATTTATAGGAGAAACTTTTGCAACCTATCCTAAAGAAGTATTTCATAGCTGGTGGCGACGCAGAATTTATGTGAACAAACGGCCCAAACTACAAGTGTTTTCATAACGATAACATAAGTACTATTGCAATATTTACAAGTATATAATACTACTCGTAACATAGAGAAATGATTTTAACATTTCTTTTTATTCATTGGCCCCTTCTCTTTTTTTGCCTTTTACCCATGTAAAATTACTAATTTATCCCTGTCTCTTGAGTATTTTTCCCGATGTGAAGGATAATTTAATAAACTTGCCGATTGACAAAAAAAAATGTGAAAGTTAATTAGTACAAGTACTATTATGAGTAATTAGGTAACCTGTTGCTATTAGTAGTAACGTAATGAACAATGACCCGGGGAGTGTCAATTTCCATATTAGGGAAAAGCAAGCTTAGCTGTATCTGGATCTTAAAGTAATGAATCATGATAGTAGTAGTACTCCTCCGTCCCATAATTTTTGTCCGGACCGCAAAACGGAGACGTAAAAATAATACTATTCTTGTAAGAAAAGTCGAAAAAAAACTTCAACAACTTACTAGATTTCGACGAGTTCTTTTAACTTATAAAAATAATTTGAATTTTTTTCTTGAAAGAAATGCATTATTTTATAGTTCTCGTTTTGCAGACCGAACAAAGATTATGGGACGGAGGGAGTAAATAATTAGCCAGCATTTTAGTTGGTCATAATCACTGAGGAGGTCCACCTACAATTAGAAACATTAGTGGATAATGATATCTTAATCACTATGATCATTGGATGTATACCACTTTTGACAAATTGTAAACCTAAATTTCCACTACTATAAGACTGTTTTGGACAACTCTTCCTACTAAAATTGACCTTTTTCCTTTTGAATTTTAAAATATTTAAACTCATATACCCGTACAAACGTTAGAAAAAGTTCAATGTTAGTTTGGAGAATAACTTATCCACTACCCTTTCGTGAATAAATTGTTTACCGTAGCGTACAATCTCATCCGTTCGTCTCTGTAATCAATAGTCAAAATTTTAAATAGTTCTTCTAGGAAAGAGTTTAGGGCTTGTTTGGTTGAAAGGTTTTTTGATTTGGATTTTAGAATTGAATTTATAATGATTAGGGTAGGGAGACATGGTAATGATTGGAGAGAGATAGAAATAAAAATGAAAATAGTGGTTGGAGATAGGGGTAATGAGTGAATGTTGGAGTAAGGTAATAATTTTGAGTCAAAATCTCAATCCCTAACCGAACAAGCCCTTAATGTTGTGTTTGGATGAGTTTTTTAGAAAATTTTGAGAAATTTTTTTATGAAAACAATTATTGAAAGTAGGAACAATAAGTGAAGAGAGATAAAGAGATAAATGAAAATAATGATTGAAGATATGGATAACGAATAGAGAGTAATGATTGAAAATAGAGGTAATTAACATTTTTCAATTTGAATTTTTTTTCAAAAAGGGAAACGAACAAGGCATAACTCTTTCCTGGGAGAGTTCTTTTAAAATCTGGACCGTTCAAAAAAACTTTTGGACGGCAAGATTGGGCGCGTAAAAACTTAGTTCAAGGAGCCTTTGTAATTAAGTTTTTCTCGTTACTTTGAATCACTAATACAAAAGTTGAAAGTTGGTAAGATTATGTTTGAACAAAATTACTCGGAACATATTCACTGTGCTTGGTTCACTATTTTGAGAGTAACTTTTACACTCGGTACAGTTTTCAATAAATTTCTCTCTCTATCTTTCTCCACTCATTACCACTTAACTCTCAAAAACAACTTTCTAAAACCTCAATCAAACAAAGTGATTATTTGTCAATGTGTTTTTTTTTTAAAAAAAAATTTGACAGACTTGCGTTTAGGGTCATCGTACCTGAATTTTTTAAACTTAAATCTATGATATGATTTTCACTCCTCCCATTCCTTTAGTTGAGAGTCTTGAGACGAATGATTATTCTTAAAATTCCTTTTTTTATAAGTACACTACTACTTTTTATTAAGCTCAACCAATCAACAAGCAATCTTGGGAGATGGCCCTGGCTATACATGTAACACCCTAACCCAAAATTTGTACGCGGTTCGGTTTAATATGAAGGCAATGTTGAGACCGACAAGTAAAAATTATTTAGTTTTAGTCTGGAACAAAAATTGAAAACATTTCTTTTATATAATGTACACACAATAGATAATTTACTTGAAAGATGATAAAAATACCATAACATGAAACATGTATGTATATCTATGTAAAGTATGTACGGAAACTTGGAAATAAAAAAAATAAAAAAAGAATGACACCATGCAAGCTATAATTTTGCCACCTCACTGTTCTAAAACATAGCCTAGCCTAATCACACTAGTAGCTTAGCTTACGTCAGGGAAAAAGAATGACAAATGTAGTACTAGGTGTCAAAATTAGACCAAATTAGGAATTCTATAAATAGGAGACCTATTCTTAGTGCATGGTCAAAAATAGCACTCCTTTACTACCTAGATTACTGTACGGGAAAAAAAGAGAGGGAAATTGTAACGCCCCCCCAAAATCAGGGTACGTTAAGAAGCATTTATTACATAATAAAAAAAGTTTATTACATTATAAATACTTCAAAGGGGTACAATTATTCAACAAAGAAAGGAAACTAAGATTTCCTAACTACAGCTCCTCTTGCTTCTTCATCCTAGCCAGCTCCTCAGCTCCGGACGCCTCCAAGTGAACGGTCCATCTTGATCATCTACAAGGTCTGACACATTATACCAGCGTCGCCACCAATATAATATGTCAGGGTCACCAAAAAGGCAACACCGTGAGCTACGAAAGCTCAATAGAGTAACCCTACCCACTAACCCTTAACTTATAACAATACAACAGACAGCAGCAATGATACATCCACAATCTAACTACCGTTGGTGTCCAAGATTCTCCGAGTTTCTCCTACGCGACTCATCGTAGACCGTGTCAATCATTTTCCATTTACAAAACCATCTTTTTCAAAATCATTTGCATTGGCTCCGTACCGTGGATAACCAAGCCTTTCAAAAATCTTTATCATTGGCTCCGAACCGCGGATAACCAAGCCATACTCACCCAACCTCGGTTCCGCCGTTCCGGGTTCCCGAGTATCCTCACAATGGTTCCGCCGCACCGGGTTCCCATTGGCACACAATGCATTGGCTCCTCTCCGCGGATAACCAAGCTATACCTCACCATGGTTCCGCCGGTCCGGGATCCCATGGGAACACACACACCCTCACAATGGTTCCGTTGCTCCGGTTTCCCATTGGAACACACACACACCTCACACAATGGGCAAGTCCGGCCACATTGCGGATTTCAAAACATTTCAACATTTACAAACACACCCTAGGTGTCATGTTTCTACTTTCTCGATTCCCGTGTCTCGTTACATGCAAAGACTCCGTGGTAAGACATATCACATACGTAAACAACAAATCATTCATCGTAATCCGACAAGATCATCCAACTCTATGTTCAAATCAAAGCTTAAAGCTTAACGGCACAAGTAATACAAACAACTCACATAATCATGCTCATAATCAATTGCAAGATCAAAATACAAATACTTACATTCAAATGCGAATTTAATCTTTCTTGAAATTCAAACTTCTTTCTTTTTGGAAAGTTTAAAAGAACATTTGTTTTTGAAACGATACTAGAGTTAAAAGGGTAAGATTAAACTACCTTGATCCGAAACTAGTCGGGGCCGAATAAGCTAGGTGGAATTTCCCTCGAATCTGGACCGAACTTCGAACGGCAATAACTCGGTCAATCTTTGGCCGAATAGAGTCGTTCTTGGGTCGAGAACGAAGCTCTCTAAACCCTCTACAACTCTCGAGAAGAAAGTTAATCCTAGAAACGAACCTAGGTTGGAGAAAAATGGGGATGAAAGAAGGGACAGTAAGCTGTCCAGAAAATGAAAATCCAGATTTTTCACTGAACTTCGGATGGCAATATCTGGGTCATTTCTTAACCGATTGGGGTGATTCTTGAGCCTAAATTCAAGGTTTCGAAGTGCTCTACAACTTTCTAGAAGGAAGTTGATCCTAAAAGCTACTCTAGACAGGAGAAAACTGGGGATTTTCGGACGGGACAGTGGCTGCCCAGAAAAACTGAAAATGATTTCTAGAGAGAAGGAAGAGCTAATTGCTTGAGGTGTGAGTTCAAAGGCTTGGAATGGCCTTCTATTTATAGGCAAAGGGCTTGGCCTTCTTCTCTCTCTCACTCTAAGTCTCACCTTGACACTTGGCAAGAGATCATGGAAGATCAATGCAAGAATCCTAGACTTGTAAGGCTATACTTGTACCTTGGGGATTCTTGAATCAAATGGAGGGTTAAGATGACAATGGTACATGATCCAAGGGTTAAGAAGTTGCAAGGTGTCCAAGAAGTATATCTAATCATATCTAACTTTTAAGCACAAATCAAGGAAAATCCTAGGCTTGCATGGCTAGGTTAGTACTAGATTTGATTCTTGGATCAAATGGAAGGATGAGATGAGATTGGTACACAATCCAAGGGTCAGGAAAATTCCAACTTAAATTGAGAATCAATGGAAAAATCAATGGAAAATCAATAGAAATCCTAGCTTGTAAGGCTATGGTGTACCTTGGAGAGATCTTGCATCCAATTGGATGGTTGAGATGGAAATTGTACACCATCCAATGGTTGAGAAGTTGCTAGGGAAATATGGGAGTACAAATGTGTAAGGATTGGATTTTGGAAGAAATAAATCTCTTGGATTTGAAGTACACTTCACAAATCAAAGCAAGAATAATATCAAATCTCCTTTCTTTCCTCCTTCCTCTCTCTCTCTCCCTCTCTCCCATTCGGCTCTCTCTCCTCTCTCCTCTCTCTCTCTCTCTCCGGCCCTCTCTCCTCTCTCTCTCTCTCTCTCTCCCAAGTACATACATATATATATATATATATATACAACCATGCATACAATGTATAGGAAATAATAAACAAAAGGAACTTTGTACTTTGAGATCAAGGAAGATTTTAAAAGGCAAGATTTTCTCATTTAAAACAAATCAATAGGCACATGGGTACTATGCTACTATTTAAGTCTCCATGAGCTAGTATAATATAAACACATGTACATATGTATCTAAGAAGATCAAAAACCCCAATTTTAAATAATAAAAGAGTACCTAAGAAATCTTAGGTATTAAAATCCTCCATTAAAATATTGTACATCATCCCATGGGATTTTTTGAAAAAGATATCCTTGTACTTGGTGAAAGATTAACCCTTTTATCCATTGGGTAATAAATCCCCTAACTTCTATTGTCCAATGGACAATAGTGACTTGGCAACTTTATTTTAAAATAATTGTACTTTGGCACATGGGGTTTAAAAGAAAATATTAAATTAATCAACCCATGTACTTTGTTGAAAGATGAACCTTTTACCCAATGGATAATAACCACCCTAACTTTTATTATCCAATGGTTAATAGTTGCTAGGGAGATTAAACATTAAAGTAATCCAAAAAGAGTACTTTAAAGTAATCAAAAAGTAATCAAAAAGTTACTTTTTACTATTCATAGCACTTTAATAAAGTAAACTTTTAATATAAACAAATGGGGTTTCTATTATCCAATGGACAATAGTTTCCCTAACATTTATTGTCCAATGGACAAAGAATATATCCAAAATAATTAAAAGAAAAAGAATATCCAAATTCTTAGTCTAGGTTCAAAAGGTTCAAGGGGGGCAAAACGGTCATTTTGCGGTTAGCGAAAAGTAATTAGGTAACTTCCTAGCTTAATTTCTCCAACCGGATAGTTAAAAACTAGTTAGGCATCTAAAGCGTCAAGAAATAATTTTTCAGGGGTCAAAAACGTAATTTTGACAAACTTTCGAAATTAAAAGGTAAATCCAAGTAATAACAATAAAATTCAAATATTTAACGAAATTTTTAACGACCGAAAATCAGGGTCGTTACAGAAATGTTAAGTTTATGTTAACAATAGAGGAAGGTAATAGTGCCCCCGTGCAAAGCTGTATACCACTGCCGAGTTATCGCACACTATCGGGAGGTTAACAAGAATACGAGTTAAGTCTCTTCCAAGCCTAAAAAGTTCAAGATGAGATACTTATACTCTAGTTACATAAATTTTCTCTATAAAAGTAGCATGATTTTACTCCCTCCGTTCCATATTGACGGTCCAGTTCGGTCTCCAATGCGAAATTTAAATTGTTAATATCTTTCAATTTACAATGTCTTTAAAGATTTTAAAAACTTTGTATAATAGAACTAATTGAGATCTATCATATAAAATCCATATTGCACATTAAAATCATTGTAGATTGAAAGATATTAACAATTTAAATTTTGCATTGAAGACCGAACATGACCTTCAATTTGGAACGGAGGGAGTATATGACATGGAATAAGATATGATAAATTTTTCATATTAAAGATTAGAAACATGTCAGACAAAGGTAATGACGCTGTAAAATTGAGCTTAGAAAAAAAACGCGGTCAGACAAAGGAGATGACCTATTGATGCATCCAGACAGTTGTCCCGAGTTTGGAGGACGCTTAAAAAGATATCATAACACAGAATGGAGTTATACGGACGGAAAGAATAGGACCCTGGTGGCTAGTGACTTGATCATTTCACACAGCAAAAGGGGTCGCTCCCCTACAGAAAGATTAGGCTGTTGAATGAACATCATAGGATATTTGTTTCAGATTATGCAAGCATTTATGTTAAAAATTGTTTCCATAGTATGAAACGCGCAACTCTTATATTTGTATCTTACACGAGCATTCGGCTTATGAAAATTGATACTCCCTCCGTCCCAAATTGATTGTCCCGTCCGCAAAACGGAGTATTAAAAATAATGCAATTTTTTCAAGAAAAAATTCAAACTTTTTTCACAAATTAAAAATTCTCATTGATATCTAGTAAGTTGTTGAAAAACTTTTGATTTTTTCTTGCAAAAATTGTATTATTTTTAACACTCCGTTTTGCGGACCGGACAATCAATTTGGGACGGAGAGAGTATTTTTTTCCCCCACATATAATGAAGAATAAAGATGGAGTTACTGTTGCCCTGGGACATACTTATTGTACTTTTGTGTAGATATTGTAAAAATATTATCTTTTCAGAATACTTGGATTTTGTAATAAGGGTATTTGAAATAAAATAGTTATGTTTTTTTCAAACCATTGTCTCCAAATTTAATTATGAAAAAGAGGTCTAGATGAGCGTTAGGACTCATCGGCCGGTTGCGATGACTCGAAAAAGTTCCTAGAATCGGGGTCGTGACAATACAACTGACATGAATAATAGCCGTAGTCTTTAGGAAAAAAATTAGTTTTCTCCGACCCTAATTTTGTACTTGTGGGGGGTTGAAATCAACCTTAACCCTTCTTCCCCTTGTTGACTGGTGAGGGTGCTCGCCGAGTTTGGAAAGGTTTCCACCTAACTTGGAGAGGTTTCTACCAAGCCCGGGAAGGGTTTCCACCGAGCCTGGAGAGATTGCCACCGAGCTTGGGGAGGTCGCCACCGAGCCCAGGAAGGTTGCCACCGAGCCCAGGACCTAGCTTGCCGAGGTGTGGAGAGGAGCTTGCCGAGCTTGGGGAGGTTGCCACCGAGCCTGGGAGATCTCTACCGAGCCTGGGAGGTCTCTATCGAGCTTAGGGAGGTCTCCACTGAGGTAGGGAGGTCTCTACCGAACCTGGCCACCGAACCTGGTATTTGCAAATTGGAGGGGGGTGTTCTTCTAGGGAGAAACTCCGACAAACAAGCCAGTAAGTAGAGAAATGAGAAGTTTAGTAAGAAAGTATATATATATATATACTGAGAGAGAGAGAGAGAGAGGCGTGTTCCTTTTCTCTTTTTTTGGACCCTTTCATATGAGGGGGTGGTCTTGTATTTATAGGCAAGGCTTGGAGTACTGAGCAAGTTAGGCGTGCATCCCACGCCCCATTACACCTGTCCCATTTGAGTGACATCATATGTTATGAGATTTGCTCTTTCACACCTGTCCTCCACTTGTTCACAGAAGCTTCTAAATCGATCTTTGGATATTTGTTAGATTTTTAGGGAGCATAATTTAGTTGAACATTACAACAAGTGTTGAATGTTAAGAAAAAGATCGTCAAACGTTAGGAAAAGATCAGCTAACGTTAGGGAAGTCCACCTAACGTTAGGGAAAGTCCACCTAACATTAGGGAAATACCAGCTAACGTTAGGGAAATACCACCTAACGATGTTAGGGAAAGACCAATTAACGTTAGGGAAATGTCGCCAAACGTTACGCCTTCTGTAGCTCTCGATGCGAATGGGTTCATAGAGTGACATGTCCATAGCAAATACTGAATTGGTTCGCGATCCCTCTGGATGTTCTGAAATTAGATATTTTGGCCCCCTACAATACTTGAAATGGTTCTTTTTAATGAATACAGCTTGAACCAAGGGGTGAGTCGTGACCTCCTCCTCCTCTTCCTTTTTTTGACTAATTGAGGTGTTATAGTGCAACCAATGAAATGGAGAGGAGGATTTCAGGCCCCGTTTGATAACCATATTAGCCATTGGGATTGGATTACCAATCCCATGGGACTAGTAATAATGTGTTTGGTAACCAAAATCGAGTTGGGATTAGTAGTCTGTAGGACTAGAAAGCCGGGGATTAGGGGATATTAGCAATACCCAGGGGACTTGGTATTCATAGTCCGAACCCAACCCCTCCTCATTACCAATCCCTTCTTATTACCAATTTATTCTATCAATCCAATCTCATCATCTAATCTCATCTCAAACAAACATGATATTAATAATCCCATCATCTAATCCCATCCCATCCCAAACAAACATACTCATTATCAATCCATTCCTAATACCAATCTCATCTCCTTACGAATCCCAATCCCAATCCTAATCCCATCTCCTTACGAATCCCATCTATCTATCACTATTATCAAACAGGGCCTCAGGGAAAGGGAAGCGAGAAACCATATGGAGCTTCTTGTTTTCCTATCGCAAGACTGCAACTAGAGTGAAAAGTTCATGTTGATGTTTGGATAGACAGTGAAAAATGCACAAGCAGAGAGAGAGCGCGTGCGTGGGCATGGCCGGCCCAACCCTAAGGCCCAAGAGGCTTGGGCCTTGGGCACCCTAAAAATGTCCAATTTTTTGGGCACTCCAATTTTTTTAGTATTTGGGTTTGACTATTGTAACGCCCTGATTTTTCAAGGAATTTCGAAAGTATTAAACCTAAAATACACTGAATTTTATAAACTATTAGGCCTCTGTTTGTCGTTATACAAAATCTATATTAAAAAAAAAACAAAAAAAAAAACAAATCTAATATTTTATTTAAACATCTTCAGAGTGACTCTAGTCTTAATAAAGATCTCAAGTATCTTCGGTCTTCGCCTTTGATATTCCTCCTGTGTCAAATAGCTCCACCATTGAACCCTGCACCCTCTAGCAAATTGATCGCCGAAGCAAACGATTTATCAGGATACAAATGTATCCGTGAGTGATAATTCACCCAGTAGAATAATCCCAAGTCTACCAACCCCTTACTCTACAATTAGTATTCAATAATAACAATAATATCACGATTGATAATACACGAGAGGTACAGAATTATAGCACATCATCTTTTTCTTTACTATCTATCATCTTACATGAAATCTAACGATCATCTCCACGAGATCCTTTCCTCCCACATCCACTAGCTACAACCGTCTCATGGGTCCACCCTTCCTCTTGCTTATCTTGCACCAGGGTCCTAGGTGAGCGCATCTAAGTTATGTACTGAATATGTTCTCACTTAAGACCATAACAGGAGGATCGAGTCATCCCATGATGTATCGTACATTAGGGTCGGACATCCCTTACCCCACGCTAACTATAACCGTCTCGTGGGACCCATTCTCTTTCCCAAGAGAAACTTCCCATGACGTATCATACATTAACGTCTCATTAACTACAATCGTCTCATGGGACCCATTCTCTTCCTCGAGAAACTTTCCATGACGTATCATACATTAGCGTCACAACATATCTCATCACTGGGCCCCGCAGGTAACCCATTTCAACACAAGGCCCCATAGGTTACCCTTGCCATCACCATGGCTCAAATCACAATCCACATACTCACACTTTCAACACTTTACTATTTTCCATTTACTTAACATCGTCTACATGATTCTCTACTCGTAACCACCCCGGTGAACCTAAGTCCATTCTAGCACGTCGAACATAATACAATCAATAACTGCTCAATTCATAGCATGATACATTTCAATGAGATAAAAGTACATATTAAATAATATTGTGCGAATAAGTAAACACATAATATTTTATGATTGAGCCGATGCTCTTAAGGTTCGTTGAACAAGTAAATTAATTATAATTTTTATTAATTTCAAAGGTGTCATTAACAATTTTGTAGGTTTAGCTTTAATAACGTACTGGGATAACTTCTTAAGAACTAACGTACAATTATTGAATCATAAAATTGATCCACTACGGCAACTTACAGTATCAAAATCTAAAGGTGCAATTAATTAATTTACATTTATAAAACTCTAATATTCAATTGATACTCTTTTAAAAAAAATATAACCGATTATCGTATAAAAATACAACGGTCCTCCTGATGTTATGTTAGTGTAAATCTTTCATTTCTATTATTTCATTTTATAAGTTTATACTTCTTTCTTTTCTTTTATTATATATAAAACTTAACTCTTATTTTATCACTTTACATAATTATTAAAGTATATCCATTACTTTACCTACAACAAGTATAGCTATTAACATTCCAAACTACTGTCAACGTTAGTCTTAACAGAGAGCAAATAATTGTGCAATATGTTTGACTCACAGTTCTATACAATACGAGTTAACCCACTAGTAGTATAAAACGAAATGAAGAA
>BPLS01000144.1:1305128-1379933 GCA_019656275.1 Rhododendron kiyosumense | reverse complement strand
ACTATATCCCATTATTTAGATAAAATATAAAATTGGTGGAAAAAAGTGTTAACATTACTAATAATTTATTATATAAATACACACATATATATTATTTATACAAAATAAATATCTCACGGTCCGGTTCGGTTAATCCACGGTTTCGTAATGAAAATTCGTGGACCGAACCGCGAGTCACGGTTTTCTAATTTTTCAATCCGTGTCTGGACCATTAATCCACGGACAAAATCCAAAAGGTGCGGATCAATTCGGTTCGGACCGGTTTTACGGTTCACTGAATTTTTTGAACAGCCCTAGATTCATCTCCTAGTACCAAACAAGCCTTACAAGAGTCGACAGCTTGCGGAAATAAATTTGATTATTTGTTAAAAAAAAACCTAAATTTTTCTTTTGGGGGGAGTAGCCGGCTCCCTCAGCAACCGAATCTTGACCTCATCGAGAATCTCAATTAACCCATCTTGGATGAGGCTCCGTAGTTTCTTGCTCATTCAGATCGGTACAAAATTTGAATTCTAAAAAATCTTTTTCCCATTGAAGTCTATTCTTGGTCAAAGGAAGTTGGCTACGGCTAACTCTCTTTCTCCCCTCTCTCTCTTCACTATTCATCATCTCAATCAATATTTTGAAAATCGGATCGGTGAGCGAACTGAAAAAGAAACCAGACGGATGGGTCATCGGTTGAACCAGAATCGAATCGTGATGTCATAAATATGTTAAAATATATTTAAAATATATAACTAATTAAAATGAGCATGTAAAGATCTTGATTCATGGCCTTGAAAAAAGAGGAGGGATGGGGCAGAGATTATCCTGGACATTTTTTCCAATTCCACGTTGGTGGGATTTGGAATTGTTGAGACCTCCCTCGTCTATAAAATATTCATTCAGTGCCAAATGTGAGTTTAGGTAGCATGTACATGCGTTCAACCTTTGAAACGAGTTCAAATCTTTTAGCGGTTAGGATTGACTGACCCGGTACAGGTTTGAATAGTTCAGCCGTTCACCCGTCCGTTTAGAACGGCTCTCACTATTGAGACCAGTTTTCATTTTAGTTCGATTTTAGGGTGTAACCGAACCGGAGGAGTGACTGGTTGACGGGCCAAGCGGTTGAACCGACCGGTCCGATCCAGGTTTTAAAACATTGATCTCAATCATCAAGATGAAAAAGGGGAACCAATGTGCGATGTTCAATGTTCTGATTATCAAAGCTTCTGTGTTCATTATCGTGATCAGAAACATCAAGATTCTGTACACAAGTGTTACCCCCGCTCGAAGCATAGCACAACACGTCGTCGAATTCACGGGCTATGTTGGAGATATTGGTCATAGCCTATAGGATGTTTAAGATTTGTAAAGGAGGAAGTGATTTAGAAGTAAGAGAGGTGAATGGAAACGCTCAAGATTTTTCTTACACAAAGTGGCTAGACACCTTCCTCATTTATAATACTGCTCAACTACACAAGGATACTCGTATATAGATACTACTACCTTTTTTTGACCAATCAAAAAATGCAGATATTATATAATAAAAAAGTACAAAAAACGGACACTATCGGTCTGGAAATACAAGAAAAAAACAAAAATGAAACAAACCGAAAGAAGAAACAGGAAAAATCGCATGGAACCACGACGCCGGAGCCGGACCCGTCGAACACACTCATGAGGAGGGATTGGAGAGGCCAAACTTGAGAGGCCAGGTATTTTTAGAATTTCCTACACATAGATATTTTTCCAGTATTCTATACATACAAAACCTCCAATTTTGCTCCAGAATTCAGGCTAGCAAATATGGAAAATTCGTAAAAGCCCTTGAAGATAATAGATGGAGCTGATTTTTTGCAGGGACCCTGAACAAAATATTTTGTTGGACCGAGATGGGCCCAAAAGCGCGTTGTACATACTATCCGTGCAAGGGTTGCTGTACCAGTAGCATTTCGGATTTTTGTAGGCCAACGCGCTAGTGGCCTAAGTACTCAATTTATACTTTAATTTGGTGTAAAAATAAAATAAAAGTATAATACAAAAAAAAAAAGGATTTGAAAATGCACGAATTATTGTAGGAAATATTTAAATTGAGATGAAAGAAACTACACAAACACATAGCTCCGCAAAAAAATTCACATATGTGTGAATTACGTGTACAGGTTGAACGATCATTTCATTCTTTCTTAGAATCAAACAATACCTAAGGGACTGGAACAATTTACTTAACTAACACAGTTGAGTTTAACGATTGAGATCAATATCTCAACTCATAACTTAAAAATCCAATATAAATTTATCGAATGAGAGAATTGTAAATTTCGGAGAGAGAAATAATTAATTAATAGGAATAAAATTGGCCATTCAATCAATTTAAGGATGATAACCTGTGTAACGGCCCCATTCCAAAACGCTAAAAAAATTCTTATTTTTTAAGAAGGCAATTTCAAAGCTCAAAATTATGAACTTATTGAAATTAAAAAATATGCAATATAGATCTTGTTTACGATGCAAAACAAATCGAAAAATTATTTTTCATTTATATTATTTTTGAGTTTGAAAATATGAAATAAGTATAAGCTACTTATTTTTTAAGAAAGTTTCTGAAACGGAGCTGGTTCTACTAGGATCCTCTAAACAGAATAACTATTTAATTTGAGGAGTGCTAGGTACCCCAAAAGCGTATCCAGAAATTATCTCAAATTTAAAAATCAATGGACTAGATTCACTTACCATCGATTTTCAAATTTGGGATAATTTCTAGGTATTACTGTATTTCTGGGTACATTGAATTTTCCATTTAATTTCTTTCAAAATAAAATCAGACATAACCGTCGAGTGCTTTCGAGCCCTGAAATTGGAGAGGATACGCTTCCCAAACACCAGCGAACCCCGCAAAGAATTCATAGGCCAAAAAGTTAGTGAGGAGAGAGAAACTTTGGAGGGAAAATGGAGGTGCTCAAATTGTCTAGATTCAAGCTCCAGCTTCAAGCCCTAGTCACCGAAGTTCGTCAACTCAGAGTGAGTCTCTCCTTCGCACTCGCGCTCTCTCTCTCTCTCTCTCTCTCTCTCATCTTTATCCATGTACATTTCAGGAAAGAGAACACTTTGCCGCCGAACAACTCACGCTTTCAAATCAGGTCCATTTCGGTACCATTCCGCTGCAATGCATTCATACGTGTTGCCTGAATGCATGCGTAGTTATCTAAGATTAGGGATATCGAAATTTTAACAAGGCTGTTGATGATTGAACATAGAAACAAAAGCATACAGAGGAAGAATTTGAAAGAAAGCAATCGGAATTGCAAGCAGAATTGGCTTTGTCCAATGAGCTTCGGCAAAAACTCAGAAGGAAGGTTTGTAGTCTAGTCGTAGTTCAATACGTGGTGTTTTTTTTATGCCCATATTTTGTTCGTAAAAATGTAGATAGAGATCAAGTGAGTGTTTGAGCTGTCTCTTTTCTGAATAGTTGATCAGGGAAGATAGCTTTGTAGTGCCCGCCACGGGTTCCGTATTGATGCTCCAATCCATTAATCTTTTTGGTTAAAGTTTATAGATCATCAACGAAAAATTCAGATTGAAATTAATCAATTCGTAGCTACATAACTTGCGCATGATTGCTTCCATAAGATTTGAATGAGAGGTATGTTTTGGGAATATACTACAAAAGCAAGTATGATTGGCTACCTTTGTAGGCTCAATCTGAACTTTTTAGAGGATGATCTTCACATGGCGATGCAAAAGATGAGTGGAGCGAATGATTTGAAATGAATCCGTAGTGAACCCTACGCGCTCTGGACTGGACTGTCCAGTCTAGGACTTTAAAAAAGCCTCTCCAGTCAATTAATTCTTGTATTCTCCTTATTTGTTCAAGTACATCATTGTAGGTGAGTTACCTTGAGAATGACAATGCTATGCTTGAAAACAAGCAAAAAGAGTTGAAGGGAACTATAGCTAGCTTACTGCAGGCAAGGGAATCTTTTGTGAAAGTTTATGAGGTTTGTATCTGGTAAACTTATTTTAGTTATGTTTTCATCAATTGCTAATACTGACAATGTTTTTTTTTTTTTAAGATTTGCAATTAGGTGTACGGATATGTTTCAACGTTTTAGTTATGAGAACTTGTTGGAGAGAAACATAGGCCTAAAGTTAAGAACCTATGACTAAGTACAAATTTAACCGAAGTGGTTTAACATATACAACTACCTATTCATTCTTGTAATTTGATCTGGCAGTTTGCATATATCTATTTGTTCTGTACCGGATGAAGTGATGTTAATTGCCTTGGAACTTTTGTTGAGAAACTGCATAGGGTTAAACTATGAGCATTCGTCTAACGAGATTTTGACTTCTATTCGAAAGAAATAGCAAGTGCCTTTGTGTTCTTGTTTGTGGTGTAGGCAGTTTGGTGGCTTAAAGGTTGAAGACTTCTGTGTCTGAATCTACAATTTGGTTTCTTAAATTTCTTGAAGCTCATTGTATCAGCATTCAGCAGTCAACTGTATGTTGGTTTTATGTTAGAAACAATGTTGTGGTTCTATGCCACAGAATATATTGCTGATTTGGTTAAGGGTTTTAATATTTCTCTTTTCTTTCTATTTGCAAATCGCGTAAGTGTTTGAATAGAATGAACCATATCAGTGAGGGTTATGGCTTTGTCACATAAAGTATTTGATACGACCAATACACGATGCAATGCTGCTAATTAACAAAAAATCTATCCACATATGGATTGCAGGACTCTACTTGTGAGATGAGGCGATCTATTCAAGCTAGAGATAGAAAGCTCGCTATTTTATCGGAGAAGATAGATGCTCATTTATCACAATTTGATACAATAGAAAAGGAGGCTTTCTCTGTCAAACAAGTTTTGGATTATGTGCAACATCTTGTGAGTGAAAAAGAGGGAATAGGCATGTAGATTTCTCGACTCAATATTTTAAGTATGCTATATTGTTCATGCATGGATCTGCAGTATTAAAGGCAGCATGATATTCCTTCTTAACATTGCTTTTGTGTTCAGTGGCCAGATTAAAGAGAAAAATGGACGAGCTGTCAGCTTTTGAGAAAGTATTTGTTGGTAATTCCACATTCTTATTTTTTTCATCTTATTTAGCCTATGGCTTTGATTATATTGAAACTGACAAGTGACGACCATGCTCCTAGCTATTTATATTAACATTTAAAGGCAAATTCTATGGAGTTTTCTAGGGTGCTTCTGGATCATCTTTCACGTCAAATGACATCGAGTTTCCAGAACACTGAATTTAAGTAAATTTGAGAGAACATATTGAATTATTGATTTTGTAATTATCTAGCAACTTTGGTGATTTTTCCAGAATCGTAATATCTGTCATCTTTACTCCTTAGCTAATTGTTCAAGCCTTAATTTTGCTGCATGCCTGCATGTGCGCATTGTTTTTGGTTCAGTAAGGCTGGAGTTGCAATCTTTTTCACGCAGAAAAAATCTCTGACCTGCAAAGTAAACTGGGAAGTAGTGAACATGAGCTCCGAAGAAAGGAGAAAACAATTTTGCAGCTACAAGCACAGCTGGAGGAAACCAAAATTAGTAACAACTACCAACCACAGATAGAAGAGATATCCATACTGGCATTGTCTAATATGTAAATTTTCCATTCTCTGATCAATAACTTGAACTTCCTGCTAAAGATATTTCTTGGGAGTGATATATCTTAACTAGCCACACCTTCAAAATACACTATCAACAAAGGATGAGGTCATACAAAATTTGCAGTTGGAAAAAAAGGTATGGTCTGAGATTCTGTTTTTTCTTCTCAAAATAGAACAAAAAGGATGGATAGAGAGAAAATCTGTAGCTGATTGATTTCCATTAGTCATCATTGATTTCTGACTTCCCTGGTAAGAATCAAATGGTCAGGCATTGCAATTGGAATTGCGGAGCCTGGGAGTTATCTTACAGAAAATTCAGAAAACTGTCACGCAGTTGAATGATGAGGTAAGAAGTGGGAAGAGTGTTGTTGGGTAACATTCAAGCCATTTTGGTTTCAATTAACTTATCAAAATATTGTGTGGTGACAAGATCTTTTTGACTATTAACATGTGATGCACATGCGGTGGATCATAGGACATCTGCCATTTGCTTACTCTTGCGGGGCTATGTAACGGGCAGATGGGAATCTTTGATGAGATTGTTCACCCAAGATGCTGTATAGAATTGTATTAATCTGCCACTAAGACCATTTTTTTACATAATCTTGTGGCCTGTGCCACCGAAGGTTTTCCTGTCACCCACTTGAAAGCCACCGTTAAAATGTCTAATTTGGTCATTCTAAACTGTGCTATACTTGGTTCTACCTCTCCAATCAGCTATTATCTTTGCCTTGTTAATGCATCTAGCAGCCTGTCATTTCAAGTTTCACTGATGGTTGCTACGAAGGAGTACCTAGAAATGCACAATTATATCCTTACTATAGCTTGCAGCAGCTTTTCTTTGTAAATGATTTTCTACTCTCATCATATCATTGATCGGTATGCCAGGATAGAAGAACATTCTCCTCAGTAGTAGGAGGCCAAGAAGAATGTACACCTGTTGAAGAAAAGGAAAATAACAGGTTGGCTAAATGTATTTTGTCCTCTTTTCCTGTATTCAAGTTGAAGACTACTTTAAAAGTAGCATATATCTTATAACAATAAGTGCAAGAGGTAGAGAGTGTATACCTATGGTTGCATGATAACACAGCAATGCAGAGAGAGAGAGAGAAAAATAAAACAAAACGCTCACCAATATAATGTGACCATCTGCTTTACGAGGAACCTTGCAGCATTCAATTCGCATATGTAGAGCCCGATGCTCCTATCCGTAAGGATGTGACTATATTGGTGAGCGTTTTGTTTTATTTTTCTCTCTCTGCACTGTCATGTTATCATGCAACCATAGGAATTAGATCATCAAGACAATTAAACAAATGAATAAACAAACATAACAGAATTGATTGTTGTTATGAAACCAAAGATTTGCTGTCTGAATGCATGATTGATTGTTCATTTTGTGCTTTTGCTTACGATATTTATTCTAGTTATTGCAATGGCAGAATGAGAATAGCTGTGTTGATGATGATCAAAGAAATTGTGGGGATTAGGGAATATAATTCTTCTATTGTTTCTTATTTGTATTCCTCCTTTTAATCCCAAATGTTGTGATACTTATTAAGATATCAATTGTCCCAAAGGCTTACGCTGTTAGGAAATGAGCCAACAATATATATCAAGCTATTCAATACCCTCTCTCATGTGCAACCCCGTCTTGCACTTGGAGATGCAGGCATCTATACATACTGCGAAAGAATGCAAAAGGGGATAAATATAATCAAATGGGAAGAAAATGCAAACAGAGAGACTTGAACCCTGTCCTCTCGGCTCTCGCAACTTGAGTTCTGATGTCATGATTGATTATAGAGAGAGAAGAAAAAAGTTATTGTATTGCAAAAGATTGTCTTACAAAAAGAAAGACATTTATATGCTAACCCTAACAACATTAAACAAACCCTCATGAAGCCAAAAATACTCTACTACCCTTCTCAAAAATGATAAATGATGATAAAGCTAAATACTGTCCACAATGCTAACAATGAATTCTTCTTCCTTTTCGTGAAGGTATTTCTCCTGTTATCAACTGTGGTCTGACTTGTTTCTTGGATATGATCTCAGGATTGAAGATGTGGATCAAAATATCGGAGAGAATTATCCTCGTCATGATTGTGAGGGAGGCACTGCTAAAAATGCAGGTTTACTCTTGTTATTTTCTGCTGTTGAGGTTTGACATTGTGTAATAATAAAAGAAGAAACAAACAATATTTTCTCAATTCATGGTATTTATCAAATTGTATGGCCCATGTTTGCTTTGGAATCTTTAAGTACACTATTTAGAATTTGGAATTTGTGGAGGAAACTAAACTTGTTTTGCGGCTCTATGTACTGTCGTGCATGGTATCTTCACGATTCATACAAATGGAACGCATTGTGTACTATAACCTTCCTTTTTTGGGATGGGCTGTTCCATCAAATCTTTGAGAAGAGGCCCAATCTCGTATTTCATGGTTGGCAAGGCCTTGACTCAGCGGTTTCATACAGCGAGAGTCACTGGTTCAAATCCGATAAAAGGTTTTTATTTTCCATGTAACTCTTGTCTTAGTCTTCATTTTGTTCATTATGATGACAAGTAGCGAAGACTTTTCTATTTCCTCATAGGTTTGGGAGACACACTAGCTGATGGGCCTTCCAGCTTGGTACTTGTAGATAATCGTTTTAGGAGCAGAAATAGCACTAAGTAGATAACAGAGCTGTAGTTTATTTTGTTCTAACTCTGGTTGTCTGCACATGACAGTGACTGTGAACTCCAGAATAGACTTTCTACCATGGATCGCTGTAATCTGTTTAAAAAACGCAGCTATCTATGGGTGCCTTCGATGATGTATAAGGCTCAAACCAAGCCAAACCAACTATAACTAGGCCCCAGATTAGGCTAGGCTGATGATCCCATGGCACAGTGGTCAGGACTCAGGACCACGGTAAGACAGTGGCTCTCAACGAGAAACCATTTTCTAGGTTGGAGGGGAGTCGAGGCAGCTCGCTTGCTGAAGAGTGAAGATCAATCCTTGGAGAAGTCATGGGCCACGAGGGCTCGTTGTATGTGTATACATTCCTATGGAGGAGCTACATCGCTTGGAGGCTGGCTCGCCACGTAGATGTGCTTATGGGTGAAGAAATAACATTGTTGTGGTGACTCTGCCTCAGACGATTTGACTGGAGCTGATTTAAGATTTCTCTAGGCGAGAGTGGCTAGAAATGTTGCATGAGGCCATGATAACAATTTTTCATAATGTATACCAGGCATCACGTCCTTACCCTTTTTATGATCATGAAACATGCAATGGTTACCCTTAAACTCAACAGGAAAACAAGGGCAGATGAACTCTATAATTTGTAGCTGAGTTCATTCCTTCATTCTGTCTCTTGGAGTATGTCAAGTTCGCTATCCCAGAGAGAAGGGAGTCAGACTCCCTTTACATGTGCTTTGCACATGCTCCTTCCCCTTGATTCAAGGAGGCTTTAGAGCATCATACACTTTCAAGTGTGAAGAGAAAACGTTACTCTCCGAGGGATAACCTCTGGAGAAGGAACGTTGTTGAAGCGGTGGAGTACAACAAGTTTTCTAAAAGTCGGCCGACTTGCCCCTGGCTAGGTGCTAGGCGGTGATCAACGCATAGATTAGGCAATTGACTAGTCGGCCCTTGGTCCCTGCCTAGGTGCTAGGTTGATGACTAGTCAGCACCTAGGCGCCCCTTTTCCGCTGACTTGCGCGTAGCAATTTTTAGAACATTGAGTATAGCTTACCCTCGGGGTATGGGGGCTTGCAATCTTAAATGCTTACAGAGGTTGTGAATCTAAACCAAAAGTAAAAGGGGAGCTAATGTTGCTCCGCTGGAATTCAAAAGTAAGCTAGGGCCATGAGGTATTGTAAGCCTTGAGGGTTGAAGGCAGAGACTGCTCCTGGATAATGCTTTTTGAAAAGGTGTCTCTTTGGAGAAAGATAGAGTATAGCTCAAAGTGTGAACTGGAGCTAGAGATGGACGGGTAAAAGGAGGATACTACCCAAACACATGATTTTTTAAGCATTTTAAGTTTCAAGTCTGTTGGCATCAATTCGGTGAGAAGTTTGGACAGAGCCTAGTTCAGAGGGGCTATGATTGACTTTAGAGGGGATCTTGACCTTGGAGGATCTCCTTATTTTGGAGGAGCTCCTGATGTTGGAAGCGGCTCCTAACTTTGTGGGGCTCCAGACAAATGAGCCTTCAGGACTTTATGCAAATGGTGAAAGTCTTTATTAGTAGCTGGTGAGTGTTTTATTTTTATAGACCTGCTATGTTGTTGCTTACCTTGTCGAGCTAATCTGAGGTGGTTGCTCTTAAGGGTCAATGGGGCGGATCTCCTTAAGAATGGCTTGAGAAATAATGCCCCACTATAGAAGGCGTTCTTGTGATGTTCATGACATCGTAAGGGCAATGGAGACGGAGGATCGAGCTTCCTTGTCTACTCTACACCGGTGGGGCATGGACCTACCTGTATGCACCCCTGTGGCGAGGGCCTTCCAAATTGCAACACTACTTATTTTGGCACTACATAAATTTATTTGTGTTTAATAAAAGGGGGTTTAGTCATGGCTCTCGTGAGGTTTTTTAACAGAGACCCAAATGCTATTCTTCTGATCCCTCTTTGGAAATGGTCGTTATCTGGATCAGTATGAAAGTTATATGCTAACTCATTGTGTTTTCACTGAATCACTCGTAGTTTAAGAGGTAGACTCCATTTTCCTGATACTTCTTTTTGGAGCTTGTAATCATTTTGGGCATTGCTAGATCACTCTATACCTCAGAAATTTTGAGGAAGAAAATCAAACTCCAGAATGGAGTCATCTCCACATAGTATTATAGATAGAAATGAAATGTCATCCCAGGATATTCTAGAATTTAACGTGTTGAACGGGAAAGTAAACTGGTGTTTAATAGTGAGAGCCTAAAAGAAATGACAAACTGGTGTTGAAATTGATATCACATTTCTCCAGTTTCACAGTGGGATGCCACTTCAGAAGTACAACTTCATATTCTTTTTCCTTCTTTTAATCTTCTTTCAATGCAGCTTCAATGGGCCAGGAGCACGATTCTGTATGCAATCCCTTGCAAGGGAACAACAATTTGGACTCCTGTATCTCAGAGGTATGTGGATTTCCCTCCTTCTAATTACTGGGGAAGAAGTTGTCTTTACTCCTCGTATAATGATGTGTTAATAAACAAACATACTTGCAATGATGCATTAGCAGTTTACTTGTTCTTCCCTACGACCAACTTATTCAGAACCTGAGTCTGCAGAAAATATGGAAAGCATTTCGGTAACTGAAGCAAAGTGTTGTGCTTCACCCACAGTAATAATATTAATAGCCTTTGGGTTGCCATGGTTAATTTCCAAGTGGTATTGGAATAGCTATGGTTAATTTGCAAGTGGTATTGGAATTTGTATTTGGATTGTTCAAATTGGTGATTTGAAGCTGGCATGAAAACCCATCGTGGGGTGGTGTTTGGGTGCTACCATGATTTTGGTGATATCATGGTTTGGATTTTTTTTGATCAATCTGATAAAGTTCACAGTGGATGAGAACTTGGGTATTCCAGGTTCACTAGGAGTCTAGGACTTTTATCTCCTTATTGGTGGAGTGAACAGACAAAGTTGTTCCTAGCTCACTCCAAAAGGGCAAAGGGGCCTCATCAGATTGGATTCTTTTTTAACCCGGTCTCCCCTTTTTTTGAAAAATAAAAACACTCACTGCATGGCCTTTGTGTTATACAGAATTGGCGAGAGAGAGAAAAACGGAGCATGAGAGGAAAAAGTATTGAGAGAGTTAGGGGGAGGAAAAAATATGAGCAAGGGATTAATATTTCACTATCACATTGTACTCAATCACTATAATGGAATTGTTTCCATTATTTCTTGCCTGTGGAGTAGGTATTGGGGCGGAATCACATAAATTCTTTGTGGTGTTCTTTTTCTTGTGCTTGCTTAATTTTGTGGTATGCTGGGTTGGGAATCCCAACACAAATTTATTTCACTTTTAGCCTTTTCTCATACTTTGTCTTTTGGTTTGGACAATGTGACGGAATACATCTTGTTGGTTTTGAGTGTAGAATTAAGGTTTCGACATGCCTCTTAAACAATTAAGCTACGCAAAGAATAAATAAAATGGTTGAATTTTGACGCGACTTCCTTTAAGTTTGAGCTACCTAGCTGCCATCTTTATATGATTTCTTGATTGTACAGGACAACTGCACAACATTAGTTCACCATCAAGATTCAGAAAGCTCCACAACACCAAGCAGAAACCCATAGGATGCAGGTTCTTTCTTTCTTTCTTTTTTTTTTGGCGTGTGTGTTAAGTAAAGATCAGGTTCAAGTACTATTTAGTAGCCATTAGTTTTATGATGCATTTTTGTGGACGTTTTCTTTAAACTGAAGTCTCACTTAATCATGGCTCTATAAGTTTGATAATAGACTGAGGCTGAGTTCCGCTTTATTTTTACTAGATTTTTTTGAAAGTTGTCCTTAATTAAAAAATTCGCGTTCGTACATTTTGCGCCAAATTTTTGTAAATTATTGATTCATCTTGACGAGAGGAATCAGAAAAATAAAATTTTTACCTTTAGTTAAATATTTTTCAAAATATCTACTTTTATGCTTAAAGTGAATATTTTTCAAAATATTTGGGTAAATGTAAATTTTTGGGGTTTTTTCGGTTTCTCTGTCGAGACGAATCAATAATCCACAAAATTTTGATGCAAAATCAACAAACGTGAAATTTTTTTAATAAGAACAAAACTCACTTTTTGGTGGATCTCAAAGTTTTGATAAATCATGCATCTTTTGATGCCTGAAACGTACTTTTCCCCTGCTATCAAAAACTGTTCACAAAAGTATAAAAGATGCCTGAAGGCTGAAACGTACTTTTCCCCTGCCTTCAAAAACTGTTTACATAAGTATCAGAGCCCATCTTTGTTTTTTTGCTGGAACAGCGAAAGAAAATTTTCATTTATCACAAGAAAACAAAATAATAATAAAACAAAAACAGTGAGAGTGTTTCGGAAAGTGCAGAGTACTCCCCTACAATGTGCTATTCAGTGTATTCACAAAATCAGAGCCTTCTTGATTTTCCCTTTGCTGCGGGATGGAAGTTTCATTTCTGTCCTCTCTTATGGCGTGGATACTGAGGTAGAAGCTTTTTTGGTGAAAGAAAGAGAGAAGCTCATCGATTTCTGGACTTATAGCTTTGGAAAGGAAACCAATTGATGAGGATTTTCAAGGCCTGACAATAATCAAGTATTCATATTAGACCATCCACAATGTAATAATCAAAAGTGCGTAATAAAAAAGAAAATGATTTTGGCACTCCAAGTTTTCATGATGGTACTTCAAAAATTTGTCTTTCAGTATGTTTTGCTATGTATAATTTTTACACTAAAAGACAAGTTTTGAAGTGCTATCGTAAAAAAGTTGAGTGCTAAAATCATTTTCTTAATCAAAACTTATTATATTAGATTTTGATTATCCATTTAGAGGTTGTTAAAGGTTTTTTTTTTTATTGGCTAGGTTAAAGTTAGTAATGAGTTGGCAAAAATTCAAATCTAACGGTTAGTTTTTTTTTTTCTTTTCTTTTCAATCTAATACGAGTAGTTTACATTGACCGATATTTTAGTAAAATAAGTGAAAGTGGAGAACATTTTATTAAAATTCATAAAACAATTAATATTGTTAAATGCACAACCACTTGCTAAAGTGGAGAGTTTTACTTACCAATAAAACATTTGCTTTTGTGGAGAGTGAGTTTTACTTATTAATGATGGTTGTATTTGATTAAGAAGATATGAGGTATAATAAATTTGGTTATTAGCAAAATGTTACTAGTTTTGATTATGAAATGGCCAAAATTTGAAAAGTTGCTAAAGTTTGGTTAAATCACAATGTTTAGGTCTTTTTTTGATCAACTTTGCTAACTTTAGTAACCTTTTGGTTTTGATTATTACATTGTGGATGTTCTTATAGGATGACACATAACATACTTTTCTCTGGTAAATGAGAAGGTTTCAATTTGGGATATGATTTTGGCACTCTAATTTTAGCCAGTGGCACTCTATATTTTGTTTTGTTTTAGTCGGTTTTTGTCTGGATGTTGGGTCTGGTTTTTGTCCCGAAGGGTTTTCCCGAGTGTTTTGTTCCGATCTAGTTTTTTCAAATTGGGTGACTGATTTCCATCGGTTTAATGTAATTTTTTATTCGGAGCTCCGCCATCCCGAGAAGGCGGTGTCTAGGTACTAGCTCCACGTTAGCCGGCCATGTTGACGGTGTGAAGAATTGAGTGTTTGGCTCTTTTAGAGGCGCTAGATACTAGTTTCGTTTTTTAGTCTTTTCTTGTATTGTGTCTTTGTTTCTCTGTATTTGGATGGAAATCTGTATTTGCTGTATGTTCTGTTTTGTGTGCAGAGTTTATCTGTAGATGCCGTATGGCTTGATTAATAAATTTTGCTTCTTTCCTTGGAAAAAAAAAAATAAAGAAGAGGACACAAAGTGGAGTGCTAATTAATTTCCTTCCTCTTTTTATTTTATTTTGATCGGAGAAGGTTTCGATACTGACACCCCCCTCATGTGGGAGTCCTCCAAGCAGTGCATATGAATTGGGTTGGTCTTTGCCCAAATTTTGAAACTTGTTTTTGTCCGCGTAGAAGGGTACACGGCGACACGCAAGCTGGATCATCTGTCCCCACTCTCTTGTTTACTAGTACAATTATCGGCTGGGTTTAAACACGTTACCAAGCCCATGCAAGATAAGACCCAGCCCGTAGTCCTGTGGATGACTCCTCGAATAATGCAAGTGGGGACTTCGGTCAGGGTGTTTGGGCAGTTTACGCACATCTCAGTTAATTTCCTCTTCGATTTGGTCAAAAGGCAAACCATTCACGTCGGAATAAGAGAATTGCAAGAAATTATTTTCGTGCATCCTAATCCTGAGAATCAAACGCTGATTAATTATGTGGAGAGCAAACTTACCAACCAACCAGCTGGACTAACCCTTCTAAGATGTTCAACTTGATTTATGGATTGGCGTTTGAAAAAAAAATAAAATTCACACTCGATTTAGGGATTTGTATAGATTCAGTTTCCCTTGCTTTGTGTTGGTTTTAACGTGAAACTACCAATTGGAGCTACAAATTCGGAACAGCTTTCTAGAGATCAAAGGAAGAAAGGTAGCGGAAATTGTTTTCCCCCATGGGTTGGGTGGGGATCAAAACTTCCTTTAGTGTGTCCAATATAGGGGAGTGATTTTGACACTCATCAAATTGATAATTGCACTCCCGAAAGAGAGTGTGCAATTCCTACAACATAATGTAATTTGCACTGATTGTGGCAGCCAATGTAATAACACCTTGATGAAGTTAGTGTATATGTGTTTTCCAAAACAAAAAATGCGGATTACTTATCCCCATGATAGTTTTTGTTTTTTTAGGAAACATAAATGTGTCATAGATATCAAATAAAGTCAGCTGATCAAGTTGTGCAACCCGTGATCTTATTTAGGTGACTTCACATTACTTGCAGATAAGAGATCCGGTAGTGCACTAATGCACCACGGGCCGCAGTGCACATTGATAAGATTCTTTGAGATCTTATCAGAATGATTTGAAAAGTTCATTTTATAGAGTTGTTGAAATCATTAATTATTTGTACAAGAAATCAAATTGATCCGATACTAGAAACAACATGATCCAACAATATATGCCTTTGAGAAGATTGATGGTCAGTGTGATTTTGAAAATAAATTGTAAGACAAATTATCATGACCATGTGGTTATCAATGTCTGATTGATTTAATTATCTAACTGTTAAAGTGCTCAATGACGTCTAAAAAAATTAACCGATTCTGATCACGATCATGAAACTAGAAAGGTCTCAGCAAAGTAGTAGTATACTACAATTATGTACTACGTTTGGTGCACTACTGGAACCCCAGTCCCAGTTATACTAATCAAAATCCTACTATTCAAATGGCTTTGGATAGTCTTGATTCAATTTATTGAATAGTAGATCTATTGAAATTTAGGAGTACTTGTTAATGATTTGTTAACCCTAATGCTTATTTGCGAAGCAAAAGTGATGTTTTGAATAAAATGCTCCTTTCCTTGTCCCATCGACTGAAGGCTATCATCCTTCCACGGATCATTTGCCGACTGGATTAATTGAGTGGATATAATATAATGAGAGATGCAATGATAAAAAGGATATTCTTAAAATCACATTTTGAATACATTCAACAGTTCATATCATTGAAATTTTATCGGAAAATGTGAAGTCCTTACTTAAGCTAAGTAAGGAATCCCTTACAAGAAGCTTAAGGAAAAATATGCTTGGTTTGTTTTAGAGTGGAATATGAGTAGGTGAATATTGAATTTAAAACAGGGCGGTGACATTTTTGTAATTAAAAGGAAAAAATATGAGAGCGGATATAATAACATCATCTCTCCCCCTCCTTATTATATTTGCCCACAGGCCACAAACGAATGGATATAACATTATCTGTGATCTATAGCCTGGTGATAAATACAGGACATAAACACTTTTAAATATATTATTCAGAATGATAACATATTCGTCCTTTATATCCTGCCTGCAAATGGCCTGCTATTTCTTTGGTAGTACATCACAAATCATGTACATTTTCTATCCTAGCAGGAAAAAAGTTGTAGGGAGTAAAAACTCCATTATGAGTTATGACCATATAGTAGAAGATCCAACCACCACTTACCAATTACCATGTGATAGTAGTAGTACTTTGGTCAACTGTACACACCATCATATTTTTTTCCTTGGAAACATACACGCTCTCATTACTCAAACGGATATTTAAATGTTAGAGATTCAAGTGATCGCAACGGTGAGATATATTTTTAATGATTTATATTTATTACTCCTTCCGTTTCATTTTCATTGTCCTTTTTTGATGTTCGTGTCAGTTTTCAATCGCTTATATCTTCCAATGTGAATCTTCAAAAATATGCAATATGGATCTTATTTGATAGATTTCAATTTGTTCTATAATACAAAGATGTCAAATTCATGAAAAACATTATAGATTGAAAGATATACGCAATAGACAAAAAAGTGAAAAAGAAATAATGGACAATAAAAATGGGACGGAGGGAGTATCAATCTATTATTGGTAATAAAAGATTTTTTCCGATAAAGGATTCATGAAATCTTAACTATTGATCATCAAGATGAAAAGTTCAAATTGAACAGCAGAACCAAGCCGGATCCTTCTAAAAAATACATAAAATGGATACAATCATTTTACAATCACATCATTTCCATAAACCCATTCACATTCACATGGGAGCCCACACACACTACACCTCCATTGTGTGTGGGTTCTCCAATAAGATGTGAGTGTCCGTGTAAAGTGTGTAAGTGTTTGTGGATGAATAATGGAGTAATTGAAAATGGATATACACGTTGTCTTTTTATTTTTTTGACTCGTCCGTACAGTGGTTCGAAATTTTTGTAGTACAAATTAAAGAACCCATTAATAATAATAATATCTCTAACTTGCAAGAAAAATTTTCAATTTTTTGACGCAAAAAAAATCATATTTGTAAAATGCTGATTTTTTTAGAATGGACAATCTTTTTTGAAATGGTTGGTATGATTGTTTTGGATTAAATTGGTTTCCCGTCCGTATTCACCCAAAAGAATAGTACAAGCGTATACGGTTCAACTGGAGGTAGGGTTACAAATAAACCGAGTCGTTCGCAAACTGTTCGAGACTTGACTCGATAAAAGCTTGTTCGAGTTCGATTCAGATACTAAACAAACCAAACTTGAATATCAAATTTAGTTCCGTTTAATAAATGAGCCTAATCTGAACATAACAACATTTGGCTCGATTGGGCTCATGAACTCGGGGTATGTATATATTTATTTTATAAAATTTCACATATAACCTTGAATATGTATGAATTTTTTCATGTACTGTACATAAAAAAAAATTTACTTGTACTTCTATAGACTTTTAAAAATACTGTAAACTTAAATTTAAATAATATATTTTTATACTTTTGTACATATATAAACTTATTTAGGTACAAAATAAAATTTTCATTTGCAATTCTAAACCTGCATTAGAGCATATATATTTAATATTTTTTAATCATTAAAGCTGATGAACAAATTTGAGTTCGACTCAGAGCTAGAGAAGCTCGGCTCGTCAATTTTTCATTGAGTTCGAGATCAGCTCGAATTCACTTAAAAATTTAATAAACAAATCTGAACATTCTGAAATTCAACTCGGTTCGGCTGGTTTCCATCCTAATCATTGAAAAGCATCAGGAGCCGCACCTACACAAAAGTAATGAGCATTGATACCCACCGAAGCTCATTTAATATACACATAGGCTAGGTTTTTTTGTTTCTTTTTTAAAAAAAGAAAGAAAAATAGGCTAGTGTTTTTTTTGATCCTTAAAAATAGGCTAGTTTAATGAGCTGCATTTAGTCCTTATGATTTTGGTTGGTCAAATTGCATGAAAAGAACCCAGAAACCGTACCTTTAAAAATTTGGTATTGAATGAATGATTCAGGGCCCCAGCCAACGATCTTTTCCTAGCTAATGGAGAGTATTTTTTCCTCGACGTTGTCTGAGCTTACGTTCATTTTAACTAATCTCCTCTTCAATTCGGTCAAAAATAGATTATTCATATATGCTGGGCCGAGGGGATAAATAAAAAATTACTTTCTTATGACCGAATTTAATTTAAAGAATTAAACCCTAGTAAATTATGTGAGAAGTAAACTCATCAATCAACTGGATTGTTATGTGAAGTAAATTATGGATTTTTTTTTTCTCGACATTGTCTGAGCCAGCTTATGTGCAGTACCTCGACTAATCTCCTCCTCAGTCCGGTCAAAAGCAGGTCATTCACACTGGGCTGAGGGGATTACGGCCAGACTTAAAGAATCGAACCCTAATAAATTATGTGAGAAGTAAACTCATTAATTAACCGGAGTCCCCCTTGGGATTCTAGAGCTTACCGGTAATGATCCCTTTAATAATTTCGTTATTTTCATGTATTCGCATGCCCAGGTTGGTGTCCCAATGCACTCGCATTTTTCAATAACCTAACACCTTGGTTGAGAAATACTGGAAACACACCACTTAAACAGTGATAATCCACCCTAATTGATCATAATCAACTTTCCATATAGATAAAAATCCCGTTCGTTTAGGGATTTTGGATTTAGATTTATAGATAATGAGTTTAGAAAGAAATAGAGTAATGATTGAAAATCTGAGTAATAATTGGAGAGAGATAAAGAGAAAAATGAGAGTAATGATTGAAAGAAAATAGGGTAATGATTAGAATCTAAAATCCTTAAACGAATGGGGTCTTGGAGTGTTGTACTCCAGTATGATTTGGTGGTTAATACTTCTTCTGTCCGGATTTAATAGTCATTTTTTGGAGTTCGAGTCATTTTTCAATCGATTATATATTGTAATTTATAAAATTTTATGTAATTTTGAAAATATTGTTTTATAGAACTAATTAAGATTTATTAAACAAGATCCATGTTAGATATAAAATTTATTACCAATTTAAAGATATAACTCATTTTTTATCCGATTAGAATTGAATGAGGAATTATTAAATTCAAACGGAGGGAGTAGTACATTGGTTTAGGGGGCAGACCAACCCCTTTGGAGGTTTGGAATTCAAGTACGAGGCCTTCAAGAGTTGGAGTATTGATGTTAAATACTTTAATCTAAAATATTTTATATTTTTATTTGAAAATTATAGGTAATGAGTGTAGAGAGAAATAAAGTAATGATTGAAAATATGGATTAGAGAGAAAAATGAGAATAATAATTGAAGAGAAATAAAATAATGATTAAAATTCAAAATCCCAAAACCCAAAAATGAATGGGGTAAAGTCTTCAGGGTATACAATTCTTATGTTTTACTGTTAAATATGAGAAGAGGTAGTGTTATGGATAAATCAATCTGACAAAAAAACTCTTTTTTTTAGGAGGCCTTTTACCTTAAGGAGTCGTCTTTTTTTCTTTTTCTTTTTTATCAATTTAAATAGTTTTTTCAAGGTTCTTAAAATCGGAGGCACCAGTCTTAATAGCCTAGTGCTTGGACCGTCTATGTTCTAGTTCAAGCTTCTCAAGCAACAGTCGGAGATATTCTTTTTTTTTTTGGTACGTCGGAAATTGAATTGGAGATATTCATCACAACGGTTTGAATGATTGTTGCAAAATCGAGATGGAGCTTTAAAATAATTGTGAGAACCCACATTTGGGAAGTCTCACATCGGGATTCCTAGAAAAGATGAAATGGAATAAAAAGAATTTGCGAGTAACTATTGTATAACTTGAAATTAACCATTTGAGCCACGTATTTAGGCTAAAGGTTAGCAGATTAGCTTGCGTGGGTCGTTACATGTGGTGGTATCAGAGCACGACTCTGGTCTACATAGTGGGGGCCACCTTAGAATTTGGTATGAGCACACTGATTGTACTATATAGAGTTAAGTGTCACACCATGGCCACTAAAGAAAGGTTGTTGGGCTAATGGAACGAGGATGTTGCATCATAACGCGAGCAACTACTGTATAATATGAGGTTAGCCTTTTGAGTCACGCGTTTAGGCTAAGGGTTAGCAGGTCAGCTGGCACGGGTCATTACAATAACACTTCCTCCGTTTCTAAATAGATGTCCGGTGCACAAATCTAGGCCTTAATAAGATGCATTTTTTTCGTAAAAAATAATCAAATTTTTTTCACATATCAATAGATTTCAATGCGTTCTTTTAAGTCGTTAAAAAAACTTTGAATATTTTAATAAAAAATGCGTCTTTCTAAAAGCCTAATTCTACACACTAAAACATTTATTTAGGAACAAATGGAATATAATACGAAGAAGTCTGGAGATATTGGGTAAGGAGATGATCCTCAATCCATGTATGACAAATATTTAATGTTAAAAATAGGCAAATTCAATTAAGTGCTAACAGCTTTTGCTTTCGGAGAGTTATTATTTTATATTAAAAAACAAAAGAGTTTGTGAAATGATATTTTTATTAAACTAGTGGAGTAGTATTAATAAAGGTTACAAAATATAATACTCCTACATTTTAAATCTTATTTTTTTACAGTATAAGGTGAAGCCCCCAATCATTGTACGATGGATGGTCGCAATCAGAAAAACCCCAAAAAAAATGTGGCCCATTCCTGAGGCCAGCGAAACCATCCATGGCCCCCCACTGGTGTGTACTACTATTTTTGAGGCTTTTGATTATGGGTAGCTGTAACCATCACATAAAATCAAATCAATTTTCGTTATTGCTCCTTTAACGGAACATATCCACTTGCGCAGATAACTCTCTGTCTTTGTTTTATTCACCAATTATTTTCAAACATGATAATAACCTGGGAGTATATAACAACATAACATGATCGCGATGATCGGTCGAGTCATTTGTCCGAATCTAGAAACTTAAGGTTTGCTCCGTCCTTAGTTCTTAGATTAAAGCAACTGTCGGGTTCATTTCACCCGCACGCTTATTGCTGGGTGTGGAAATTACTATAGAAGAAACCGTATGTAGAGATTAATTTTAAGTGCGCGAATACTTACCGATACTCAAAAGAAACAAAATGAAACTCTTGGTAATATACAATCGTGGTTTTGGGGCCATCAAAATTCAAAACTGTGGGGGCCACTGCCAATTCATGTACCACCACAAAACATAGTACTAGCTACAACTACTAGCTAGCCTGATGTACAGCTGTTTTACACCATTCAAAACCTAATCGCCCCATTATTGTACCTGCAGCCGCTTTCAGATGTTTAATATTGCACGTATGTAGTATATGTGATGGAACACCATCATATCAAAGTTGGTCTCCACCATAGTACTACAAGCTAGGGTTCTCCAGAGTGTGAGTAGTTCTAAGACTATATCCACACACATACTCAAATATACACTCACACGCATAAGTACGTGGGCTTCACACACACTCTCTAGCGTGTGTGAAGCCTACACACTTATGTGTGTGAGTGTGTATTTGGATGTGTAAAGTGGGTGTGATTGTAGAATTATTGTCTCCATAGATTTTTGTCTTGTTTGGATTCAAATTTGAGTTTTTTTGAGTTTGATTTTTGGGATAATGAGAGAAAAAAGAAATTAGGATAATGATGGAAAATATGGGTAATGAGTGGAGAGAAGGTGAGTGATTTTGCCACTCTCCTTCTTGTTAATGCTACTCCCCTTTGTGTTTATATTAGATGATTTATATTGTGAGAGAAGGGGAGTGACATTAATAAAAATGAGAGTGACAAAATCAATTCCCGGAGAGAAACGAGAATAATAATTGGAGAGTAGAGAAAAAAATAAGAGTAATAATTGAAAGTAAGGATAATGAGTCTTTTTTGAGTTAGAATATTTTTTTTTCCAAGTTTGAATCCAAACAAGGCACAATATGTTTGTAAATCTAGATCATTGATTACGGAGTACAATTTTACGAACACTTTCATGGATCTTTTTTCATGTAAAACGTACCGGTCCTCTTTGCCGAAATTATAACTAAAATTCAAGTTAGGATTCTAGTAGTAGTTTTTTTGTGCCCATCAAAACTTAAGATTTGAGACTAGGCAATTGAGAATGGACAAAGGGAAAAACTAATGTGTTGGCAAGGAATGGCTTGGGCCATTAATAATTTCATTAGCCAAAATTGAATGTGGTGATAATACGGTTGACCAAGTAGAAAGTTAGGTTCTAATTCGAATCCGAATTTTGTATGGAGCAATAATTAACTATAATAAACTACTCAACCTCGTGCAACACATTTGTTTTACACGACGATAGCGAGGAAAACAAGATATTCCACTTTGGCTATCAATTATCAACACGGTTGAACATCATTTGCGATTGAATCTACAATGCTAAGTAGAATGGGGCCAAAATCTGAGTTAATTATTTTTAATAAGAAGGAAAAGTGGAACGGGGCCAAAATCTTCAAAAAAGGAAAAAAGAAGGAAAGAAAAAAGAAGAGGGCTGACGGAATGATTCACTAGTTGTGGCTCGTTTCGGCTACTTTTTAGAGTTTTAGCATGTTTAGGCCTCATTTGACTAAATAAGTCATTTGGCTTTTTTTTTTTTGGTCCTTATTCAAATTATTTTTGCATTTCTTAGGTTTTTGTCGATTTTTTGAGAATTATTGTTTTGTCATGACAAGAAAAATTTAAAAAGAAAAAAATTATGATCAAAATCCCATTTTTTTTTAATAAAGATGAAAAAATTGACTTATTTCATCTTATTACAAAAAGATTTTGATATTAATTTTTTACTTTTTAGATTTCTCTTATCATGACAAAAATAATAATCCTCAAAAATCAATGAAAAATTAATAAATACAAAAAAATTTAAATAAAAATAAAAAAAATAAATCAAACGACTTATTTAGCGGATGTGCCCACTCTATGTGTCCCTTTATGACTTTTTAAAAGTATAATAGTAGTTTTCAATAGCCGTAATTTCTCAGCAAGTTGGGTGGCATGACTAATGTGGTCAAACAATCTGAATGGTGGAGTCCCAGTGTTCTACCAATAGCAATAGTGGCGAACCCGACGGTAAAGCTTGGTGCATTTTTGAGTGGATTCGTGTATTTTTCAGTACTGGTACTAATTTTTTAGCAGCTTTTTTCCCCTGTATGTTCGGTCCAATTGGGTCATTTGTACTTGTACTTGGTTTTTATGTATGCAATAATTGTTTCTGCTTTCTCTCAAAAAAAAAAAAACCAAGGGGATTGATTTCTATACTCACTTTTTATCGCACAGGCTTTTTTTTTTTTTCTTATTCATGTGAATTTACCTTTTTACCCTTTTATAAGTTCTCTTTTTTACACATTAAGGGGTAACAGAGTAAATTCAAACAAGATAAAGACAAAAAAAGGAGTGTATGTGATAAAAATGAGATGTAGAAGTCAATTCCTAATTAATACTTGTTTTGGTTATTAAAGCATTTCAAAGAGAATTATGCTTGTTTGCGGTCCATATGTGGATTACAGAGGTGCGGTTGGAAGGTTGTGAACCGTCGGATGGAGTTTTTAACGGCCGAGATTTAAAAAAAAAACTTTTCCCCGGAAAAGTTTTATAAAGTTTGGACCGTTAAATGCAAAGAACGGCTGAGATTGGACTGCATGGAATCTCTACAGTAGGTTCTACTGCAAAGAATCCACATCCTTTCGAAGATTGTTTTAAAGGAAATTTCTAAGGCTCCGTTTTAGAAATCTTCTTATCTTATAAGTATTTATTTTGAAGCTTTGTTCCACAAAATTCAAATAAACAGCTTATTTTCACATTTTCAAACTCGAAAATAATGTAAATGAAAAATAATTTTTCAATTTTTTTTACACCGTATTAAAGATCTCAATGAGATCTATCAAACAAGATCCATAGCGATAGGAAAATTATTCGCATAAGCACATAATTTTTGAGTTTGAAATTACCTTTTTAAAAAATAAATACTTATTCACTTTCTTGTGGAACATATCTTATTATTAGACAAAAAATAAGTTTTTATTTTGGTTTTGAAACGGCCCTAAGATATTCCACAAATCAAACTTGGGTCGCAGGGTCATGATCTCATCTGCATAATTTTCTTTCGTCATTCAAAGGTAGTTATTAACCTGACGAAAAAGAAGAAGAAGAAGTTGGACAATTTTTATGAGTTCTACAAGAGAAAATCTTATTTACGGAGAATCCGTGAATAAGGTATACGGTATTCAATCCCGGTCGTCCAAAAGTGTATTGGACGATTGGATTAAAAATAATATATTAACGCTAATGGATAATCTATTACTGTTCATAGATTATTTTTAATCCAGACCGTCTAATACATTTTTGGACTACTGAGATTGAGCACCGTAAATCTTATTCACGATCGAGATTGAGCGCCGTAAACCTTAATCTATTACCGTTAATAAATTATTTTTAATCCGGATCGTTTAATACACTTTGGATTCCCAAGATTTTGCAGAACCGTGAATAAGTTTCTCTTGTTCTACAAATGTTGAACCCACATCAAAAATGGAAACAAAAAGGTCACGTTCTACTGAGATTCTTATTTTTTAAATACTTATTTTCTGCGAGACATGTCATTCTTTCATAATACATTTTCTTATTTTAATTAGTGGAATACATCCTAAAACTGATTTGCAGTTCTTCCTGTACGTCTTTTTTCTTTTTCTTTTTCTTTTTTAAACAGACCAAAAACTACAAAACCATGGAAACTAGGAAGAATACCCACCCACACAGAGCTTCCGGCATTTTCACTTTTCAATATTTTTTTTCTATGTCCAATTAAACGTTACCAAAAAGTTTTCCCCAAAATTGAAATTGAGACATTAAAAATTGTCTTTCCATGTTTTGGTCTTGGTAGTTGAGATTGTTATGACTTCTTATGAGCTTTGGGGGAGTTCAAGAAATCTCAAATTTTCTTGTCAAATCAATTAGACCTAACACCGACTTTTGGGATGGTGACTAGGTTACTGCCTCAGATGAAATTTTGGAAAACGGATGGAAAATAGAACAAATAAACTATCGAAAATAACACCACAATAAATTCGAGATACAAGAGGAATACTATCGATGGCTGATTTCCACACTTCACTTTCAGAGTGCATATAATAATTTGTGGAGTGCGAAAATCACTATCCTTGAATCTTGATACACAATGTAGAGTATTTCTTACACATGCAATGTTTATACAAGTAATCATGTCACTCAATCTGGTCATCTTCTTTTCGATTGAAATACCCGTATTACGCATGAGCATATTTTCAACATATCCATGCTTTTTTTTATTATACAATATCTTCATGGGTGCACCATTTTCTCATGAATGTATAAAAATTTCACAATATATGCTAGAAACCCATATGTATGTGAGAGGGATATGGTTGATGTGTGACAAATTGATGTGCCCCTAGCATCTCTTTAGGGTGCAGACAGGGACCAAGACAATCTCAATATTTTTTTTATAAGTATTTATGCTGGAATTTTGTATTTTAACCTCTTCAAGATCTTTATCAATTGGGAAAGAAGGAAAGAAAAAAAAAACTCTTCAAGGTCTTAATAATTATATTTTTCCCCTTTAAATTTGAATTGTTTGTTACAATTCATTCAAATTTAAATTACTTTGTATTTGGCCCCTGCGACTACATTTTTAAAATTTCGTTTCAACATATAAATAATAAGTTCTTTTCACGAGTCATTGGGAGTCCACCTCCCAATCATCTTTGGTAAAAATCAAGTCCTTCACATAGCCATTTTCACACTATTATGTAGAAGTGGCAATTTCAACCCATATTTCTAAATCCGTCCAAATCCGTCTACTTATAACCCAATCCAACCCGCCTATATTGTATAATGGGTTGATATGGGTTCAACCCATATTTATTTGGGTTTAGATGGGTTGAAAATGGGTTCAATATGGGTTGAAATTAAAAGACTCAAATTGGCTTATTTTTCTGGCAACCGTGTCGCGTTATTCGTTTTATGTTTCCAGCTACTTGTATACTTGACTTCACATGCATGTTTTCGATCAATCATTATTTCCCTGAGCATAAACTTAGACTTTCTTTATATATTTTTATATTACTTTTTCGATTCTCTTGTTGAGACAAACTAATAGGGGTAAAAAGTTTGTCGCAGAACAAACAGATACAAAATAAAATTGAATAGAGACAAAAACAAAAATTAGAGATGATTTCGTAGATGTGGTATTTTTGTTTAGCAAGTCTAAGTTTCGATATAGGAGAATTAGTTTAATTTAAAAAAAGAAAAAGAAAAAGAAACGGGTCGGGTCGGGTTTGGGTTTGGCTTGACCCATATTCGACCCGAACTGTTTCAACCCGTTTACGTTTTGGCACATATCCGACCCGCACATATTTGACCTGCGACCCGTTTCAATCTGTTCAGACTCGCCTGTTTGCCACCTCTAATATTATGCAAACATACAATTTCCACATTAGAATTATGTCATTTTCACAAAGTTCTAATACGTTTACTAAATTTTGTTGAGTTGTCTTAGTAGTTAAGAATTCCCACACAACACCAATTTTGTGGGTATGGTTAAAACCCATCTCACGCAACCCCAAATTTTTTCCCCAACCAATTGGAATCCAAAGGTATTTATAAAGAAAAAGACCTATTTGAAAATCCAATGACATTGACAATAAAAAAATAAAAAAATCCAATGACAGCCCAACCATATTCTAAAGAATGAGCTCCTTAATTATTTGGTGTGAGTTCAAATCCAACTCCCTACGCCCTCTCTCTCGTGGAATAAAATAGTTTAGGAATCTCTTTTAAAAAAGTAATTGATTTTCACACCCCTCTTTAAATCTCTTATTGTATTGTGAATTTACAAAATTAACCTTCTATTTGTATACTTTTCACATTTGGAAGGGTAACATTGTAAATTCACCAAAAAGATAAAAAGAGAGAGTGTTTTTTTTTTTTTTTTGTTATAAAAAAAGGGAGTGTGAAAATTGGTACTCTTTTAAAGAAGGTAATTGATTTTGGCATTTCACTTTTTGATAATCACAAACTATTTTTGGTCTTTTAGCGTTTGAAATACACTTGGCAATAACATTAAAAGACAAATATTTAAACGTGATTATCACAAAGTGGAGTGCGAAAATTATTGTCTAAAAAAACAGTCCTAATAATTCTTGGTTGCTGATTTTGCCACTTTTTTTTTTGTTAACGTCACTCCCCTGCAAATGTATTTTTGATACAAAAATATACTTACAAAGAAATGCTGTCAACAAAAAAGGGAATGACAAAATCATTTTCTTAATTCTTGTGAAAACATAACGACAGATCAAAAGTACAAACGAATGCTTGTAGCTAGATTTTCTCTTTGTACTGTACCAAGTCCCAATTTTTTTTTTAAAACTCTACTGTCCGGATTAGGTACGCTCACCTCGACCAATTTAGGGGGGCTGACTCCTCGGGTCTTTTGCATGAAATTCAATTAAAGCCAGACAAAAACTTTTTATACTTAGGCCCCGTTTCAGAACGAAAAAAATGTTCTTATTTTTTAAGAAGACAATTTCAAACTTAAAAATTATGGGTTTATTGAAATATAAAAATATGAAATATGGATTTTATTTGAAAGATCTCATCGAAATCTTTTATACGATTCAAAAAAATTTTGAAAAATTATTTTTCATTTATATTATTTTTGAGTTTGAAAATATGAAATAAATTACTTATTTTTTAAGAATATTTCTGGAACGAGGCCTTATATTTCTTAACCCCAAGGGTTTGGCCCAGTGGCGTTGGCTTGAGATTTATGCCTTGTTCTCTTTGATTTTTAAAAAACATTTCTTAAAAAATACCCCCTAGATTCCCTCTAGATTCTCCCTATTTTCAACTTTAGAGAGAAATGTTGGAAGTATGAGAAATCTAGGTGAAATCTAGAGGGAATTTTTTGAAATATTTTTTTTGAATTTGAAAGAGAACAAAACATTAGAGTTTTGCTCATTTTTGAGCTCTCAAGTTCGATCCTTCCTGCCAGTAATTCCCAAAACCAACCCACCTTCATATGTAGATGTGCAAACTGTTTGAAATATGCGTAAACGGACTTGAGACACCTTGAAATTTAAAAAAAAAAGGAGTAGTACTTTTCCGAAGGTACATTCTCGTATTTAACTCCACCCGGTCACACGTCCGGCTAACAGTACTCCGACACGTGGGGCTACTATTTTATTAGCGGGTCCCATCGCCAGATGCCTTACGCTTAACGCAGTAGGCCAATGTTTAACCCCCGCTTCATTTGACTTCTCTCTCTCTCTCTCTCTCTCTCTCTCTCTCTACAAAATCATTTTTACTACTTCGAAAAGAAGAAATCACACAAAATCTATATCTACACAGACATTGCATTTATACACGGAGAGAGATCAGCGGTAGTAAAAGTTAGGTGCTCTCTCTCTCTCTTCATTCTCACGCATATATCATCGGATCTCTCTCCCTAGATTTTCTCTCTCTCCGATTGCGGATGAACGATCATTGTGGTTATTGATTGAAGTCTTTGACATTTGTGAGGAGTGAGAAATAGAGAGAGAGTTCTCTCTATCTCCTCTCTCTATAGAGGAGGGAGAAGATGGGGGCGTGCGTGTCGACGCCGGAGGGATGCGTGGGGGGACGGTTACGGTCGTCAAAGAAGAAAGCCTCTCGGAAGCGTAAGAAAGGGATGATCAGGCGAAGAGCCTCGTCTCGATTGTCTAATAATAACCTCGAGCTCGATAACAAATTTACCCAGCCGGATCGATCCTACATCAACCCAACTTTTCACGGTATATCTATCTATCTATTTATCTATCTTTTTTTTTTAACTGAGAAAAAGGGTGGAATGGTGCGACCAGCATAGCAACCTCTATGGTCAGGGGGCGTGACCATAGGGCTCCCTATCCATTGTAGAATGTGGAATGTCCTGTTCGAATCATAGCTACCATCCGTGTTGTTCGCCGTCACCATAGCACCACCTATGTACAGACAGGATGGCAAAGAAACAAATTCCCATTCCCTTGCCATCGACAAAACTCAAACTTGAGTCTTGCCTGTAAATGAAGGTGACTTTTGCCATCCACGCTACCACCATCGGTGGTATCTATCTTTCTTTTCTTGATGTATCAAAATGGAGAATCGGGGTAAGAAGGTAATTAGGCGTTTTGACCTCTTAGTTGTTTGAAAATTTTATACTATTATTGTCGGTTTATTGATTGGACTACCTGTTAAATGTTGAGGATTGGGGTTAACTAGCTGCATTATTGGAAAGTTATTTTATTTTATTTGTTTTAGTGCACCATTGCTGCGAAGCTGCTGTTGATTCTGTTTAAAGCAAAAAAGTACGTTCTGATACGCGACAAGCTTTCCTGGTCTTATAATATAAGTAGCTTCCCTTTGCTTAAGAAAAGAAGAATGCTTTATGCAGGAGTGTGGTTATATCCAAACCTAAAAATCTGGAAATTTGTAATGAAGTTGGGAATCTTCTAACCAAATGCTCTAATGGGTTGAGATGGACCTCTTTGTTTTAAATTGTTGCTTTCTGTGGGCAAACTTACTAGGGATGTTTTTTGTTCCTCAGTTTTTGGCTATGTTGGAGTTTGTCCCACATCAGTTAAATATCTCATTCAAAACTAGTGTATAAGCTTGTGTGACCTCTCCACTCATTGTCAATTGGTCTTGAGTTGGATACTTTAACCCGCTCAAAACCTTACTCGCCATCTGATCTTAAGAGATGTGGATGGAGCTTTTTTCTGTTAATGATTCATAACTAGGAATTTGATTGCAGTTCAATTATGGGGTTTTCTTGGGAAATTGAGCTTATTCCATGAACCAAGGACAGACCTTACCCTAGATACACATTGATAATATGATTCACAGAGGTGGATTCAGGCGGCAAATTGCTTTTTTCAGGAGATACTGACATATGCTTGTCCTGGAAAGCTGTTGGTGCACTTGTGCTCCAACCAAGGTTTCTTTTTTCTCATGTGCGGGGACAAGACTCTTACCATAGATAACCTTATTCGGTGTAGAAAGGTCGTTGTTAATTGGTGTTGCATGTGCTTGAGTTAAGGAGAATCAGTGGTGCACCTGTTTATTCACTGTCTGGTTGCGACGGAGCTTTGGGCTACGGTTCTTGTATGGTAGGACATGTCGTGGGTACTTTCAGGTAGAGCTGATTCGAGGCTAGAATGGGAAGATGAAAGATGGAATCTCTTGATTTTGATCTCGCTTTGCTTGATTTGGCGTATATGTTTAGGCTTAAGAGTATATTTATTCTAGTTTGCATAGTTGGGAGTTGAGAGAGTGCAATCGTACTCTTGACCAATTTCTTGACATGAGATAGATAATTTTGGAGTACAGAATAGAGTATAGTGTGGTACAGAGTTTTTTCGTTAAATTGCTTTTTAGTCTTTCTAATGTATAGTACCTTTGTGTCCTTGGCCTTCTTTCCCCTTGATGTCTTTTCCATAAGTTTTACTTGTTATCAATAAATAAATAAATATATATATATATATTACAAGTCTTTAAGTATTTTTACACTGGCAGTAAGTCTAACAGATGTCTACTATTTTGGTCATTTGGTTTTTGGTCTCCTGTCAAGTCCCAAGCGTGGTTAAATTAAAGCAATAAAGTGGCTGTACAAATCCCCATATTACCCTCCCCTCCCCTCCCCTCTTGCCCCAACCCACTTCCTCCTGCTTGCCAATGCAAATGTTGTTTAGTCATAAATGTTAAAGTCGTTAAACGTGCCAGTAGTAGTGTAAGGCATTAAGTTTGTGAGAAAGGATGAATAATACATCAAATGCGGATCTCATGGGGCAGGAATCAAAGATGGTTTAGCTGACTTAAAAGTGGTCATTGATTGCTGTGAATGGTGTCTGGCCTTATAGACATGATATATTTGAAGGGACACAACAAAATTATCACCAGCTAGCAACATGATGTTACCTTCTTAGGAAGCTAAAAGCATACAGTACCTCTGATCCAGATTTTAGATGACTCAGAAGACTTCTTGTACCCATGCTGGATTATTATAATGGTATTTTACCTTGAAAGCCTCTAATTAGCCATGAGAAAGTTGTTATAGGATGAAATCATGATAAGGTACCGTAACCATTATGTTGTATGCCTTTTCAATTTGCCGACATTTTGTTTGCTAAACAGTTCTTTCATATTTGCTACACACGAATACAATATCGGATACCATTGGACAATTGGAAATTTTGACATGGTTGACATTTTCCTTGTGGAATGCTTTGGTTGCTTGACTATTTTTCACCTTGAAAGTAGGTCTAATTTTTCAATATCTTCACTTGATGCACTGGAAGTCAATTGGTTTCTATTGTATTGTGCTTATGTCACTTCTATTTTAATTTGATGATATTGACAGGAAGTACAGATGAGGCATGGTTTGATTCAGCTGTTATACTCGACTCTGACTGTGATGAAGATTTCCAAAGTGTGCCGGATGGTATGTTATGAGGAGAAGATAATAGCTTGCAGGATATATCTGAATTCGGTTTTTCTTCTGCTTTTGATTATCAGTAACATATCTGGCTAACTACGGGAGAATTTATGTCTGCAGATGTGCTATCTCTGAACGGCTTTGAAGGTGTGGCCTTATCTAGTATCATTTCCACTAGAGAAGCTAATCATGAAGCCTGTACAGTACATTGCTCTTCCAATGATCAGCTACAGAGACAAGTGGATTCATCAACTGGTAGTTGTGCACAAAACTCTGTCACTGAAGTTGCTAAAAACTCAATGCCATCGGATGAGGCTGATTCACGATCAAAATTGGCGGGACCCATAAATGAAGAAAATCATTTAGTATACCGTGATGAGGTGTCCTCCGCAGATGAAGGTGCTGGCAGGCCGGATGGACTGTTAGATAATTGTGGAATTCTTCCACACAACTGTCTGCCCTGTCTTAATACAACTGTCCCCCCAGTTGATAAGAGAAGATCACTGAGCTCTAGTCCACCAAGTGCAAGGAAAAAGGCTGCTGGAAAACATTCTTTCAAATGGAGGGATGGTCATTCTAATGCAGCTCTATGTGAGTACGATATTGTTAACTTCTTGTATTTTAATAACATCCTGGATGGCAACATAGAAGTACGCATCCCATGTGTATAGCTACTTTTACAATCATTGACATGATTACTAATTTATTATTGCTACTACTTTCTGTTTTATATTGTCCGACCAAATTTGGAACCTAAATCTATCTTGGAAATATTTGTCTTAGAATTGCACAGTGTAGTGGGATTGGCTTGGGGCAAAGCTGAATTTAAAATATGACTCTTCTTTTCAAGGATAGTCAAATGTTTATTTCTATAAAACAATGGTCTGTATTGGTGGATGTGTTCATTGAATGGCTACTTATTTCTCTAATTAGTTCGTCAAGTAGTAGCTTGACTGTCTAATTATTTTGTAAATGCAGTAGCTCATGTGAGAACCACAGGCAGATATACCAAGAATATCATAACATAGTTTATCGGTTATCATGCTTATAGTTAATTTCTTTTTAAAAAAGTGCTGATAGTTAATTAATTTAAGCATTCACTATCCTAAGAACGTGGCAGAGCATGTGAAACTCATTTACTTTTTGTTTTTGTGTTTGGTTAGTATCCTCAAAGATGCTTCTGCAAAGACCATTGGCAGGCTCTCAAGTCCCATTGTGCCCAATAGACAAGAAGATGTTTGATTCTTGGTCTCCTATTGAGCCATGTACTTTCAAAGTGAGGGGAGAGAACTATTTTAGGTATGATAACAATTCTCGGCTGATTAGTAGTTGTGAATGTTTTGAACACACACAGAGTATTTTCACATAATTAAAGGTCTGCGGAACTCCATGTCAATATATGATAGCAGTGGTAGTATCAGCGCAACTTTTGGTGTTTTATTTGGAAACCAATTTTTATATGGCAGGGACAAAAAGAAGGAGTTGGCTCCTAATTATGCTGCATATTATCCATTTGGTGTTGACGTGTTCTTGTCGCCAAGGAAAGTTAATCATGTTGCTAGGTTTGTGGAACTTCCTGTAATTAATTCTTCTGGGATACTTCCTCCCATCCTTGTTGTAAATGCTCAGGTATGTTCCGCCATTTACTTCTGATTTAACTGCTTGCACCCACAATCTGTTTTCCGTGCAGTTTAAAATATTTTAAGCAGCTTGTATGTGCTTGAAGCCATCACTTAGAATAATCAACCGTCGATGATTAACTTTTTTGCTTTTGAACTTTGCCTGAGAGATTTTTCTATATTAGGTTGAAGATAAGGGAGAAACATCCTCCTGCTTTTGCTGAATTCCTTGCATGCAAATTTTAGTTTTTGTGAGATCGAAGTGTGCCTGGATTTTATTTAGTTTCTTCCATTATATAATCAGGGATAGCAACCCAAGAGGCATATAGAAGCAGAACTCAAGCACTAATATTAATTTGTCTGGGTCAGTTACGGCCTTGACCACACTTTTCTGGTCTCCCTCTTGCCTTCATGCCTCCGACTTCTTGTCTCTGAGTGATCGTTGACGAGACGATCTCTGTCTGACTTTCTTTTGGTCCTTTTTGAAGTCTGTTTCAACTGGATAGCTATATGTGTTGTACTATTGTGACTATTGCTAATGCTGATTGCAGAACTTTATACTTCCAACCTTCTAACAGTTTCTTTTTGTGAACTATAATTGCATTCTTTTATTCTTACTATTTCCCTCCCAGCTTTTGGCCTTGAAATGTTCATTTTGGTGGCCCTACAGATTCCGCTTTATCCGGCTTCTCTTTTTCAAAGTGAAACTGACGGGGAAGGAATCAATATTGTATTATACTTTAAGCTGTCTGACAGTTATGCTAAGGAGCTTCCATTGCATTTTCAAGAAAATATCAGAGTAAGTGATCTATTATTGTCCACATTTCAGTCCTTTGAGATTTTATTAGTGTAACAGATTTTTTAATTGAGCACCACATCTTTTCATCTAGCAATAGTGCCATGAGAAAAACGTTGTGATCCTTTTGACATTCTTGTTATAAAAGAGGTGGTCTTACCATAATTTTAATCTGATGCAAGCAACTGGTTGACTGCATTTCTTTTATGATGGGATTTATCTGCCAGTTTGTATGATCTTTTCCATCTTTCCAGTTTTCCGGGCTTGAAGGTTGCTTGATATTTCCTGTTATTTAGGTGTCATGAACTGCCTTTGTCTAATGGGTTCAAGTCAATTTTCTTCTTTCTGGAGCAGAGATTACTTGACGATGAAGTAGAAAGAGTCAAAGGTTTTCCAATGGATACAATTGTACCATTCCGGGAAAGGTTGAAGATATTGGGTCGTGTCGTAAACGTGGACGACCTTCATTTAAATGCAGCAGAGAGGAAGCTTATGCATGCTTACAATGAAAAACCTGTTCTTTCACGTCCTCAACATGAATTCTTCTTTGTAAGTACAAAACGCATCTTCCTCAAAGTTACTTGTCAGTAAATGAGGGTTTTCTTAGTATGAAAAAATATCGCCGAGGATATAGATTGCAAAAACAGAGGTGGATTAAAAAAAGCTCCAGAAAAATAAAACAAGTTGGATGTTGTGTTCACCTCACTTCGGCATCCTTACGGTGTTGACGTAATTGTATGGATGATGTCGCCAATTACCTCGTAACAATCTCAAAGATTGACAGTTTAATGGGTTGGATTGGTGTGCTCTGATACCAAGTTAAGTTTTGAAAAATGGATTAAGCATTTAAGGTTTAATGGAAGGAGGGTGAAGAAGAGATAGAGAAGGAGAGAAATAGTACTTAGGGTAAATGGTTAGGCAGCTTAAGTCACCCCTCTACCTCCACTTGTATATTCATTAATGTGTCTTGAAACTAGGTAATGATAATAATACCCTGGCTAATAACTTAGACATAAATAACAAGCAAAATAACTTGAGTTAACATTCTAATACAGACGATGTGCCATCTTACTTGTTACAGGTTCACTTCATCAGCATCTTTGGTGCTCATTTGTTCCTTAGGGTTTTAAATTTATTCTGTTGGATAAGAAGGCATCTGAATGTTGCATAGAAATTAAATGGGCTTTGAGCTGTACTAGTACTTCTGTACATGGTATGTCTTAGATAGATGTGTATTGGCTACATTAGGAGATTGGGTACGTATACGTTGCACCCTTGCACTTAACACCTAGGGTCACTTTGCCTCCTACACTTCTAATTTCACTTGTCAATCCCTCACACTTTTCGGTCCTGTGTCAATGTCTCCATTGCTGTTTGATTCCGTTAGGAAAAAATATCATGTAAGTGGTACTAGGTTCAAATAATTTCACTTTCATAGAATTGTATGGACTCGTTTTGTTTCACAAAAAAAGGTATATGATCTTTTTTTTTTTTTTTTAAAAGACCATATTCAGGAAGTAACCTTTTATTTTAATAATTTTTTGACATTTTTTGCACAAAAAAAGATGAAAGTACGGACCAGTTAGTACCTTTTAATGGGGTACAGTCCAAACACATGGCCCTTAATGTATGAAGTGGCCCAACCATAGGTTGGCATGGCAAGTTTTGGACTCATGAACCAGTACTACAAAAATGTACATAGTTGTAGTACTAAAAGAAGATAACCATAGTAGTTATTGAAGAAACCAATTTGTTCGTACAAGAAAAATTACAGTCACTTGTGTCATTTTTTTTTTTTGTGAATTTTTTTTTTTTTTGAACTTATGGAGAGAAAAAATATTCCACTTGAGAAAATGAGGTTGAAAACTTGGGGGAAGAAGGGGATTATTTTTTCTTCAAATCTTAGATTCAATGAATTTGATATCAAATTTCAAGTTTCCATGGTAGTAAAATTTATTTGAACCTATCACCATTGAATTGGTATTTTCCCCTAATGGAAACTAGCAGCAAGGGGAACATTGGTATTGTTACTGAGATTGTTATCAGTAACAAATTGATGTGAAATTGAAAGTGTTGGGGGCAAAGAGACTCTAGTTGTAAAGTGCAAGGGTGCAAAGTGTACTTTACCTAGGAGTTTTAGTAAATTTATACTAAATAGTTTTTATGAATTTGTACCGTGAAGTTGTGTTGTTTATTGGTGAACTCTTTCTAAGTGCTACTGTATGACTGCATTACAAATGAGCTGAAATGTTGTTCAAGAACATACTAAAAGACTGATATGCTTTCATACTTGGTGACTCTTGTACAATGTTTTTCAGGGAGAAAACTATTTGGAGATTGACTTGGATATGCATAGATTCAGTTACATCTCTAGGAAAGGGTTTGAAACATTCCTGGACAGGCTAAAGCTCTGTGTCTTGGATTTTGGCCTCACAATTCAGGCAAGTTTTTTTTCATTGCCAAGAGTCTGCTAATTGGAAGCTTTCATTCTGCTTCTACTCATATCTTCTGACATGATAGTTGTGTTTCGCAAGCTTTTTTTTTTTTTTTTGACGAAGTTAGCAAGCTGGTAGTAGTTCTAAACTTTTTATGTTCACTGTGAATCAGGGGAACAAAGCTGAAGAATTGCCGGAGCAGATTTTATGTTGTATACGTGTAAGTGGAATTGATTACATGAACTATCAGCAACTGGGATTGAATGAAGAGTCCCTTGAATAAAGTTAACAAAACAATGTAAGGCTGGATACTATTATTTAATAATGATGATTCCTCCAGAAGCCTCTATGTCATCTCTCTCTCTTTCTTGATTTACACGTTCACCTTATATACCTCTGATTACATGCCACTAAGCTTCATGCCTTCTTTACATGCCACTATGCCATGGTATCATTCGGTTTCAGTTCATAAAATGGCCATCTGGCTGCCTGCTGTGATTTTGTTGAAACAGCATGAATTCTTAACGATGAAGTGGTCTCCATGACAGTTTTATAGCCATATTCGTTTTCCAATCTATCGGATTAGCTTGTCATTTGGTTATTACTCCCTTCAGGTTATCATTCTGTTTTTTGCTATTCCTCTTGGATCATATACATGGTGAAAGGGAGGAAGGGATATAGTTCAACCTTGTGATTGAATAGAGCATTTGTGCGATTGATCTCTAGATTAACACATCAAGCACATAGATAAATGTGTCGGAATGCCTCTGCTTCCAGTGTATAGCATGAAGTGCTTACCCGAAACCATAGGAGTTAAATGCTTCTTCTTAGACGTGATCACCAACATTAAATTGTTTTCTGATGTTATCAAAGCAAGTAGATAGTTAGTTTTATGGGTTCAAACCTTGCAGGGAGTAGAAGTTTCCCGCATAAACCTCTGGTTCCAGTGAAAGAGTGCTTAGGAAAATCACTCAGAGGCTTTCGGAGGGGAACTTTTCCGTGCAGAAGATTATCTGACAAATTCTACTCTTTAAGCCTTCTCAGCTTCAAAAACCCTTCTGATATTTCACCAGCGAATCGATTTTTCTGCAAGCTGAGCATTTCTATGGAACTTTGATTTTCCAGAGAATCTGGCAAGGGTAGAACCCATCTCATTATAACTAAAGTTCAAACTCTGCGACCCTTCCAATTTAGCTTCGTAACCTTCGAGATAGTTATGGGACTCCATTATGTCCTTTCCCAATCTGTTCAATTCCAACATAGAAAGTATTATCTGAAAGATCTACATATGTCAATGATCCACCTTCGAAAATGCTCTGTATCTCAAAAACTTGATTCATCAATCCTGTTGGCGTATTTGAGTGTAAATCAAGCACAACTAAGCTTCTGAGGTTGTACCCGGAATGAAACAATTGAATTTCTTGAGAGGTTTAGCAACTAGAGAGCTCAGTCAGGTTCCCAGTCCTTGCGGGGATCGTGCCAGTGAGATAGTTCACAGATAAGTCTAGCTCATGTAAAGAACTAGGAGTTGACGTACAATATTCTGGGAATGTTTTTTTTGGTCAATCGGAAATTCATTCAACTACGAGAAAAATCACCACATAGCAGGATCAAGTACCCATTGGATTCCAATCTGGCCAAGTACATTCTGTCAAGTGATGGCAACCCTACTAGCCACTTGGGGTTTGAGGAAGGGATTAAATTGTTGAAGGATAGATCAAGCGCTTGAAGATTTTAAAGCGAAAAAATCTTGCGAGACAATGGTGCTTGAATCATGTTATGAGAGGCGTTAAATACTACAAGTTGGGAGAGCTTTCCTATTGCTCTTGGTATTCGACTGGATAACTGGTTTCTGCTCAGATACATCTCCGTCGGGATGACAGGTTACCCAAACTAGATGGAATAGTCCCTTCAAGCTTGTTTGTAGATAGGGAAACTCCTTGAAGGGTTGTCAGGCACCCAAAAGTTTGATTTATTTTTCTGGTGAGACAGTTATTATGCAGCCTAAGAAACCGTAGGGTCTTACAACAGCTTGTCGGAAATGGGATAGCTCCATCAAGAGTGTTGGCATACATAGAGGAAATCGCAGTCAAGTTAGCTACTGAGACTGGAATCTTCCCACTGGAGATATTTCGAAAGATCAAGCTCTTCATAAACCCCGAGATCGCCCACTCTCACTGGTATATAACCAGTTAGAAAATTTTCTTGAAGATTCAACATCACTAAATTTGTCATGTTTGGGATAGACTCTGGTATTACACCAGAAAACCAATTGGGATGGAGATCTAGCCTTTTGAGAAATTTTTGGTTACCCAAACTTGAAGGTAGGGAACCGGAAAAGTTGTCCTGATGGAGATACATTTCTTCCAGTTGGACAACTTACCGATACTTTCTGGCAGTGGTCCGGTGAATTGTCATCTGAGAGGTAGAGCTTCCTGATATTTGGCAGGTGGAAGCCGATGGACAGTGGAATTGTTCAGTTGAGATTGATAAGTCCTTTAAGGTCAATAAATTCAGGAGATGTGAGGAGGGTTATTGAAAGAAGGAACGATCTTCCATAGTCGTCCTCCATAGTCGTCCGCAGAGGAGCATCATCACAGATTCACAGGTGATGAATCCAGGGAGATTAATCTCTGTTACTCTTCCAGTGGTATTTTCACTGGAGATTCCATCCTATTTGCAGCAACTTTGACCTACCCACTTAGCGATACGGCCGGAAGTGTCAGATTGGATTTCGGCTTTGAAACCGGTTAAGCCTTTTAGGTCATTGGGGTTGCATTCCACACAAATACTTCTCTTTCCATATCCAGTTTTCCAGATAGTAAGCACTACAAGAAACCATAGAAGATTGAATCCCATTTTCTCTGCCTTGTTTGAAAGGGTTATAAATTGACTGATCATCAATGGGATATTAGGGAAGTTTTGAAGGTAACATGCAGTTAAGAATGTGTGAAGGTTACAATAGAGAGGATTTAGTGTTGGTCAAAGATCTCAATAATGATGCATTTCCTTTTTGTCATCTGATTTAGCGCATCTGATTTAGTGTTGATTTGGGAATCTGCAGGGCACTTCCTGTAGTGCACCGTAAAAGGCACTTTTAGGCCGTCCACATGTGTTTTCAATGGTCCGGATTTAAAATAAACTCTTATAGGGAAGAGATTAATAAACTCTTACAGGAAGTGCCCTGCAGGATTTTTTGATTCCGCTAAAAGAATGGATGTGTCTGAAACTTTGATGCAGCTAAAGAATACCATTCAGATGAATTTCATTAACAATTAATCATAAGCTCAGGTATCTCTTGCCCTAATACTGGCAAATGATTAATCTATTTATCTGTTTTGCATTTTTTGAAAGAGCTGAAACATTTGACCTTAGAAGCTGCAATAGTTTTGTGGAGTGATTTGTAGAGACAAAGGAAAATGAAGGAGAAAGGCAGAGAAAGCGTTTGACTAAAACAAAATATCAATACTCACCTTAATACTACGTCTTCTCCCATTCTCGTTCCTTTTTCGTCAACAAATCCAAAATCGTGAGGCTAACGGGTAGCTTTGGCTCTGTTTCGAACCTACGGAAAAGGAAAAGAAAGGAAAGGAAAATAAAAGAGAAGGAAAATAGGAGGGAAAATTTACTATTCACTATACTTAAAATCTTTATTTTCTTCTCTTTTTCTCTTCTAACCAAACAATAGGAGGGAGGGAAAAATCTTTAATTTTCCTTTTTTTTCTCTGAATTCCAAACCGAGCTAGTTTTCGCGAGTTGCTGCACTAGAAGAGAATTACACTGGTTGAATCTCTCTTAATGCATTCTTTTTTTTTCCCCCTATTATATTGATTTTGTGTTTTTGTCTTTATGATTAAAATTTTTTCTTTGCCGATAAAAAAACCAAATCCAATGCCTAAATGTTGGTATTTTTTTCCGTCTTAAAAGAAGCTTTGACTGACTTTGATGCCCTAGATTACTGGAGTAGATCTTTTAGTCCTTTTCAGGAATTGAAAATTCAAGGGGATTTCCTTAATTAGTACTTGTTTAAACGTTCACTTCTCAATGAATTCAAATCAGCAATAGATAGATATACTTTGGGTCTTTTTCAGGAATTGAAAATTCAAGGGGATCTCCCAATCAGTACTTGTTCAAATGTTCACTTTTCAGTGAATCCAAATAGGCAATAAATAGATATACTTTTGGTCATTTTCAGGAATTGAAAATTCAAAGGGATCTTCCAATCAGTACTTGTTTAAACGTTCACTTTTCAACAAATTCAAGTTGGCAATAGATAGATATATTTTGAAGAAATTTAAATATCCGTTGGAATAAATAAGTTGCAACCATTTAATTTGAAACCCTAAACGAGTTCCAATTTGCGAACCCCAAAGTCAGCCAAAAAAAATAAAATCCTAAAATCAAGTGGTCTTTCTCAAGCCAACTCATTTATGCTTTATTAATGAAGTTCTCACTCTTCATCGAAAAACTCAAATATGCATTTTTTTATCATCCAAAAATTGGATTTGGATCGGTCCTTTTGGGCATTGGACTAGTTTCCTTAGATAAGTAGGTGCCATAGTGACTTTGGTGATTCGAATGTTCATCTTGCAGGGCCTCCCAGCATATTAATTATTTATTCAAGTTAATTAATTTAATTGGACAACTGTATCATCTGGTCAGATCGTAACTATCCTTAACAAATTCGTTAATTTTGCGAGATAATAATGGATTTATTCATCGAATAATACCGAACAGAAACTGTCACCGGACTAGAACCATTTCCTTTGTCATCAGTGTCGATGCTTATTTTATAACAAGTGCAATGAGCCTATGACACTGCAATTGTGATATGTTTTTTTATTTTAAAAAATATTAAATTGATACTATTTCAGCAATAACCACGTGGTATAGACCGTGCAGTGATGTTGGATTGACACATTCTTAGTTTTGAAATATATATAGAAAAATGATTTTGGCACTCCCATTTTTTATTTATTTATAATTGCACTCCAAATTTTATCTTTTGTAAGAAACGAAAATAAAGAAAATGGGGGAATTTTCTTTAATTTTTTTCTTCCCTTTTTGGTTTAAAGTGATGTAAGCACCTCAAGTTCCCCCTCACCATTGAGATAGTCAGCTGTTGAGATTAGGAGTTCGAATTCCCTCAGGATTTTGAGACTGTCAAAAGAAGGATTGCTGTTTTGTAATAGCATAATTCAATGGAATGCCTTTCCCCTCTTAGAAGAAAGCCAAAAAAAGTCCTTCACAGCTCTGGTCTATAGACCATATTCTATATTCTCCAAATTGAAGGTTTAGTTCCAACTTCCAAGTAAAATCATGAAAGTTTCATTTGTTACTAAGAACTAAACATGTATGCCACAGTTACTTGCTCACTAGAACTGCTACCTAGGCAGTATTCTTTCCCTTTTGGTTCACTAAAATGGAGCTGAATGGCATGAACATAGACTTAAAATAAATCATTTGAGGAGTTGGTTTGCTGAAAGAGAGAGAATATGCTATGCCAATGATCTCTAGTGAATAATGGACGTTCCATTGGAGGCCAAAGAGTGACCATTCCAGCCCTTCCCAAAATTATTCCCGCAAACCAAACACTGCCGACAGGTTCATGGAAACGAAAAGTTAAATATCTCTAGGCAAGGAATGGCAAGAACCAAGGTTCAGATTAAGCACAAACTGAAGAATGATGCATTCAAGTTACGAAGCTGACTCGAAAACTTTTATAAAGAAAGAGCACTCCTTATTGTTTAGGATAACGTAACAGGTGTGTCGTATTTACACAGTATCTACTCTTCCACAAAATCTGGTCGAAAGTAACTGTTACCTTCAGCGATGAAAGCCCAAACACTAGTTGCTTCCGTGAGAGATGGCTGATGATATAGATTTTGCCGATACAGATGCAGTAGGGCTAAGCATATCCTGATCTACATTTCCAAAAGTGGCCTGTCCTGTCAACATCTTTATTGCTATTTGAGCAACCTCAGCAAACCAGTCATCCTCCGGTAATACACTGAAAAACATGGAGGTCCAGGTCTTTCAGTAGACGCTCAAATTGACAAGAGGATGTCAAGAGTTAAATATCTAATGCAATGGAAGTAAAGTAGTATAAAGTAAGTTTTGAGAACCTTAATCATGAAAGAAAGATGAAAAAGATAAACTTGCATGAAGTTATTTCCCTCTTTCCAATTTTTTCTTCCTTTTTCTTCTTGTCCAACAAGGCATACCTGTAAGGATCTAAGCCAGTCGCAGCAACTGATTCAATAGCTCGGCCTATGATGTTTTTAATAACTTGATGAAGATTTCGAGACAAGTAACGCCCCTGGGATGCAAAGAGTATCACAAACTCCATGTCCAAGTAAAACTGCAAAAAGTGAGGAGAAATCTTAGTGACCTTTTTTTTACCCCCCTCACAAAAGGGCAGAAAGCAGAACAAAAAACAAAAAACCTGTTGAAGGCCTAGAGGACCCAGAGGCTTTGGCCCCTCCTCTATCTCTTCCCAAAAGCTTTGGTCATCGGAAAGCCACAAGATGACGGTCTCTGTGAGTCTCATCAATAGCATAGTTGCAAACCTTTCCCGTCCCACAAACATGTCTGAAGCAATGCTTGCAATTCGAGTCAACTTTGCAAAAAGTTCCTGAACGGATATGTTTTTGCCAATGAACCGCTCAGCATTGGCATGCAAATGCAAGTAATTATGCAACAAAGCATGTATAGCGTATAAAAGCATCACCCTTGAATTCTTAACATGCATATATCATCGGGAAGATGGGGCGTAATTCCTGCCATTACCCATCTGCGGTAAAATATGAAGGGAAGATGGGAGAACTAGAGCTGCAAAAGTTTAAATAGAAACAAACGGCAACTGTCCTAAATCATGAAAATAGCATACAGGTGGTAGCTAGCAAGGAAAGAATTGAGGAGGTTGTATTGAAACCAATGTTACATGGATTTGGGTTTGAATACTGGGTATGTGTCTAGCAGTCTTTAGTGTTCGATTCATCTAATAGACTAATTCCCATGTCAAGGACACATGGATATCTCAAGATATTCATACTTGTCAATGTTATCTTGTATTATGTAGGGTAAATTATGCTTACTAGCCGTTAGAGAGTAGTTCATGCGTATTATGGTTATTTTTATACAGAGTTCTACAACAAACTTGAATACTGAATATGATTACTAGGTGAATGTCCAACTACATCGAAAGCATATCTTCCCTTAACAAAGTGTCGAGTGTGCGGCATGGGCACTTCATATATTTAGACAAGGTCATGTACCATGGATTGAGGCCAGACTATCAAATTTGTATTTTCCACTGAATTTAAACCATCTGAAGCTATAGCGATTTGTTCCAGTGCCGAACAGGCACCGCATCATTATTTCACCTACCAACACCACAGAGAAAGGCCATAGACGTGGTCACTTTGACTACAGAGGGGACCTAAAAGTGCTGAAGTACTACTTTTGAATCTAAAAGCTATTTAGCGATGTTGCTCCAATGCTCCTTGTATAGAACTTTTTTCTGCGTTGTTTGCCCAATTCTTATGCAAGTCGGACGACTCGGACCCATCATCAGCACAATTAACCATTCTTAATTCATTACGTACTATTTTTCATAGTCCTAATTGAATTGGACATTCAGTAACTAGCAAGTTTCATCATCCTCGTCAATTTGGCATGATCTATAATTTTACAAACAAAACAAGTACACTCCCAAGTGCAATTTTTCTTCTGAAGTGCACCCTCCATAGGTTGTATTGGTCCAAGTCAAAAAAGGAAGGGGTTTAGATCTCCAAACTAAGCTTCACAAATTAGTCCGTCAAAAATAGTTTCAAAAGTGGGGCATTAGGAGGCAATGGTGCAAGTGAAGCGTGAAATCAATTGTTTAAGAGGACATACGTCAAAGTTGGAAGTCCCCAAAACTAAGAGGAAGGGGACAAAAGAGCACCTGATATATTGGAGAAGGAAACCACTCAGGCTCATCTGCATTTCCATCCATGCTTATGTACATCTCTGCACTCAGCCGAACGCTGCCATCTTCCATAAAGATGAGCTCAAGGGCATGTTGTCGACAGAAGCTATCTCTCAACTGATCAACAAAGCGCTGAAGCCGCCTCTTCAATTCCCTCTGCTCCGGAGCACGATTTTGCCTTTCAGATGTCCTTCTGGGGGGTTCATCAATTCTACTATTCTGGCTGAAGGGTTGAAGCTTGGAAGCAGCACGTGGGAGCAACTCATCTGCTAACAACAAGGCGTTCGCTAGGAGAGCTATCTGTTGGGTTTCAGTCTCTGCCATTCTAACTATTCTACTCCCAGACCCCTCCACGTTCTCAGTCTCCACTGAACCTGGCAATGCGTTTATGAGCATATTGACATATGAGTTGAAAGCTTGTACAAGGCCTTCCAATGCGTGGTCTGCGAATTGCAAGCTCTCAAGGGGACCCACATCCTCGCAGAGATCCTGAAAAGTATGACAGAGATAATATGAGTGCAGAAACTTGAGTGAGCCCTACATAGAAAGCAGATTGGAAGATGATTGAATGCATGTTTCAAACCAATCCAGTGCCTTAATAGTTCTTACCAGGTGGAGTAAGACAACTTACATTGCTTCTATGGCCAAATTAACTTTACACCAGAAACATTGTCGCAACTTGTTGCATGACAAAGAACAAACCAAACCAATTTATTCAATTCGCATGTCAAGAGCTATATAATCTTTTAGTTTTTTAATTAATCCATATCCCTTTTTCTCATAGTGTTCCATGTCAACTTAGCCTCGCCTCCCCTTGTATTTTCATAACAATAGTCTTATGGCTGTACTTCACTACTCCGTCTACTGATTTTCTTTTGTAGTTCATCTACTGCTCTTCATTTTGTGCGACCAAACAACGTTAATGCTACCTCTGCGGATTCAGAAACATTTTTGCATGACAAGGACAAAGACTGGATTGAGAAATAAGGATGTTATAAATGACAATAGTCCTTTGATATTGTGCAAAAAGGAAGGATAAAAGTAAATCACCTGGGCCATTGAATTGAACCTGTGAGCACTGCTAGACAGCTTTGATTGTGATGCAATCACACTACCAAGGGACGCACTACCCAAAGACCGCGTACCAACTGGTGGATAAGCAAGTGACCAATCATCTGCAGCAGCAAATGCAGCAGTACTGTGTTCAATTCTCTTCAAATTCGCACTCAATGCTTGTTCAATACAAGGCCTAAAGAGTCGTAAGAGGACAGGAGAAAGAGCCAATCCACGAGATTCCAACAAAGAGCAGTGACCCAGGCAAATTTGGACACACTCTGCAACAACTCTTAACCCACCCCCAGCTGCTGACGAGGCAAGAACATGTCTTTTAATTAGTAGAGAGAAAGACTCAGTCTCCTTCACAGCCCAAGTAACAAGCTCAGACGTGTAAGCTGGCTCATCCCCAAAAACGGCCAAAGAATCACTCGCCGCCTGTGCAATAGTGGAAAACACAAGTTGTGAAAGGGATGAAGTATATGTGGCCCCATTTGAAGTTCCTGGGCGAAGACCTTGCATGTTGTACTGTAACTTCTGCTTGTGTGACTTGAGGAGCAAGTTATGAGCACGTGGACCATCCCCCAGTTGTTTCAAAGCTTGAACAGATGAACGAAGCTCAACACTACGTGTGGAAGGTTGACAAGCAGCTTCCGCAAGCTGATCGGCTAGTCTTTGCCTTTGTTCTGTGATAGTGTTCTTTAATAACAAGAGTGAAGATTGAGTCAGTGTTTTCTGGTGATTAGCTTCCTTTGCTATACGTTCTCCTGCATCTAAAGCATCAAGAGCTTCCTTCACTCTCCTTTCAGCTAGTAAAACTTCAAGGTCTTCCAAAAATTGAGCTAACCATTTTTCTGTATTTGATGGTTCTCTATCTTCCAAATCAAATATGTCAACTTTCATTGAACCTTCTGAACCAGAAGAGAATGATTCTAGACGAGCTCCTTCAGACAAAGCGTGAATGAGAGCTGCTTGAGTAGATAGGAAGTTTCTCAAGGAGAGTAGCTGCCCTTCAAGATCAGAAATCTCCCTTGATGTACTGCATAGGGAAATGATGTAAGATAGGATTTAAGGATAATAGATTCCACAGAGTTGGATTCTCAATTGCAAATAGTATGTCCATCTGGTCATGACAAAACCGACGTAGCTGAGAAATTCATGGAGTTTCTAATTACTCTTATTGCCCTTAGTTATGACAAAAGGCACTTCAACTCGCTCAGAATGTACGCATTCTACTTTGAAACTATCCCACATATATAAACTACAAAAAAAAAAAATTTTCCATTTGCTGCACACATTAGTTGAATTACATTGCATAAGAATGGTCTCCATGTTTACTATGAAGACTTTGCCCATACTATCAAATACGGCATGTGTTCAGTATTTGCTGAGACCAAGTATCCAAAATGTTACACGATAATATCTGAATTATAACCATGCCTCAAAGGAAATAAGAATGAAGATGAATGCTGCGATCAACTTTGAGAACCTGAAATATAATTCATAAAATCTGAATGAAGTTTCAATTGCTGACAAAGGAGCTACTTGGAAAACCAAATAAGTAGAAGTGAAATCACCAATAAAAATGCCCGAAACATAAAATAACAAGGACAAAAAAGATATGAAAAGGGAGACCCCTGAAAATATTTGAATTGTTTCTTACAATTACGGAAATCATGCTCACCGTATAAAAGCTGAATAATTTGCGTAGACGCTTTTGCGCATCTCCTCTGCAGATGCTGCCTTTAAATCCACAAGGTACTTGACCAACATCCTAATTTGCTGTCAATAGTGCACAAAATTGATTAAAACAGATGCTTCACGCTTGATAAGGACGTCAAACTTACTCTTCCACATATAAGCAAGAGCCTTTTGCACTACTTTCCAGTATAAATTTTCTTCACGGTTGGAGATTATTATACTGAAAACTAAGAGTTGTGTATCGAGATACAGAGATTTGCCGTGAATGATACACAATAACGGCACAAGCACATGGACTTTTATTCAAACCAGGGAACATATGAACTGTCATAAATTAACATAAGTCATAAAAACACTTAAAACGCATAAAAAAGAGCAAAAAAAAAAAAAAAAAACCCATCAGAAGCGAGGGTCTGCAGAGCTCTAACTTAACTAACATCACCAACTACGATTGTAATTCACAACTTAAACGCATGTATGTACATCTCTGGGTACATAATCAAGTGTTTGTGTGCTTGGGCAAGTACACTCAAAATCAAGAGAAGCTATATTCCAGTCATATTTAAAGAGAATGATTTTTCCACTCCACACGTTTTTATAATGCACTTCATAATTTGTCTTCTAGTGCAGAAAATTATGCACTCCACGAATCCCAATACGTTGTATAAGAAGAATTTTGAAGTGCGTTTTATAAAAACGTGGAGTGCAAAGATTATTTCCTTATTTAAATAAACCCAAAACCGGGATTTTTGTGCTACGCGGGGACCCTATAGCAAAATCGTTGATGAACTAATGCAAGGTAGGTAATAAATTGCCATAACTTTTGACATTCGGTAGACGACAGGGGCGGCTCTAGTAGTGTTTCAGCGGTTCAAGCAAGCCCCTGTGTTTAAAAATGTACTGAAATTTTATACTTTTTACATGTTTTTTTGATTTTTTTTTCTTTAATATTGTTCGCACTCGATCATTCATACAAAGCCAAAATAAATGAAAATTCCCTTAAATTAGTGAGTTTGTAAATCATACTATCTAGCTTGACAAAGCGAAATGAAGTAGTCCGGATAAGTTTTCAATCATAATAAATAAATAATTTTTTGTAAAAAAAATTATTTAAATATTTTTGTCACCGTTGAAGTACATTCCTAGAGTCACCCCTGGTACACGAGTGCTTCAATTAAAACGAATAAAATACGAAAAACAAAATCCCATCGGACTACTTCTCGATTTGCCAAAAAAAAATTAGCATAACAATAGATTTGACAATGTTAACATCGAGGAACCGTGAATTGCGAAAATAGTTAGAGGTAAGATCGAGAGCTCAATCTCAGATTTCTGGAAAAGCGAAATGGGGTCGTTCGGTAACACGAAACGTGGAATTGAATGGAGAAAACAGAGGAAAGAAAGAAGAAAAGAAACCTTTTCGTTCATTTGGCGGCACTTGTTGGTGACATAGCCTTCGGGATCGAAATTAGAGGATTTGAAGGCTTTGATCTTTTCGCTGAGAGTGAGCTCGGCTTCGAATTCCGTCTCGTCTCCTTTGCTCGACGAGAACGAGGCTGTCGGGTGTGATATCTCCATTTCTTTTTTCTTGAAACAGGGATCAGGCAACCAAAATGATCATCAGAGATTCAGAATGGGAAGAAAGTCAATTGGGAGATGCAATTAGGACTTAGGAGGAAGAATTGAGACTTGATTATTGGATGTGGATGGAGAGAGAGAGAGAGAGAGAGAGAGAGAGAGAGAGAGAGAGAGAGAGAAGCATCTTTGGCCGTTAGAAACCCCGCGAATAGGTCATGGTAAACGAAATTTTGTTTCGTTTTGCTTCGTCAAGAACAGAAAAGCAAATGAAGAAAAAACCTATTCTGATTTATTTTTAACATTTTTTGACACCAAATTAAACATCTTAATTAGTTTTTACATATGATTGCAATAGAAAAAAAAAGTTCTTTAATTCGGTGTCAAAAAATTATGCGCAGAAGTACTTTATTTTTTTTATTAAAAAAGTGTACGTCTTTTTGTAATGAATTACATTTTCGAGCCGGAGACAGTACTCTCTTTTGTAATCACAAATTGCTTGACAAATATGAATGAATAAGAAAGTAACGGTCCATTTCACTACCACAAGGACACATACAATATCAATTGGAAGGAGGATTCAACGGTGCACACCTCCAAAATTTTTACTAGCTATCAAAAAAATTCGTAACTCAAACCAAAAAAAAATCGTAATTAGTATCCAAAAAAATGCATAACTATTTTGGGTGTACCATACACCTCTATTTGTATTTGCGACAAAAAAGTACTAGTACATAACTGCTAGTCTGCTACCATAATATTTTTTAATTGCGTAACGAATGAGACAAAATGTATATGTTTACCAAACACTAAAAACACCCGTAAAAATATGCCTACCATCCTCCAAAACTACTCGTGCTATAGGCTTCCAAGGTTTGTTGCTTTCATAACTAACCAAAAAAGTGCGTAACATACACCAAAAACATACTGACGACAAAAAAAAAAACAAAAGCATAGGAACCAAAAACTAACATTGATAGAGAACTACATAGATGAGCAATTGGATTTCTGAAACTGGCGCCAAAGAGTGCCCGGGCTGAGTGTGGGAATAATTGCGATTCCCAGGAAGTATGTTCTATTCTCTATAAATTTGAAAATTCCTACGCGGCCGGCAAGTTTTCTCTTGGCCAATTCAATGCCATTTCCATGTTCTAAATTCTGCGGACTATTCGGATACATTGCTGCTTGGACAAGTGCACTCATCTTAATCCGTCGAAAGCTTTCGTATGATGATTATGAATTATGCTGCTTCGCAAGCTGCAATTTCAGAGAAAAATATAAAGGCTGTATAATCGCCAGCGCGGTCTTACGTATTCCTCAACCCAGATTGAGTTTTGGAAGCCGTCTCTGATTTCATACTATTTAAGTCAAACAATGGCTTCCTTTATACAATGGTGCGGTTCACTGAAATGAACTTTAAATCACATTTAGAACAACCTAATAACTAAGTACAAATCTTCAAGTTTACACACTCAAGTGTATGGAGACCAAATTCACCCTGATTGAATCGAAAATCTACATTCAATTTTTTTTACTACAATTTCAGTAGTACAATTCAGATACGCGGAACTTTATTTCATCCCGATAAATCAATGAATTCGCAACTCTCTTTTTGAGCACTTGGCTTCCCATACAAGAGAATTTTTTTTAATTAAAAAACTTTCCACTAGTCTTTTTATTTTCATTTTTTCCATTTTTCGTTAGTAAACTTTCCACTAATCACCACATACTGCATTAAGACATGAGAGTGATTGCCTGATTGGTCTCAATGCTCACTTGATCATTGCTTGATAATTGGCACACAATCAGTACACATGAAAATGAAGCACTTGATCATTACAGCCTTACAGGAGCATAGAATGTCAAATTTCCACAAAAACCTGTTTACCGCTTTGACCGCTGGTAGCTGTTTTCCTCCCGTCAACTTCCTCCTCCGTGAAATGAGAGAACCACCACGCTATATCGACTGTGTTATCCATTCTCTGTGGTCGGTTCCGCTGTTAAATCTTTGATATCAGTTTCTGGTAATAATCTGAACTTCAGAATCTTATGGAGGCGGGCCACTGGATTCACTTCCTTGGCTGGAGGTAGCGTCTGGTCTATTATGAATTTCCCAGAGAAAAGGTTAGCTTCAGATGGTCCAGTCTCTTCATGTACCACAGGAGCAGATTCTGCGCCCCCAAAAAAAGGATCTTTCGTTAGCCAACATACAATTCTGATTAAAGCACAATAAAACCGTCAGACATATGCGACTAAATCTGACGTAAAAAGACCGTCAACTATTGGTAGAATCAATTTATTTGCCATGCACAACAGGTGGTTGATCCGAAAACAAATTCCACATAGCTCGTTGTTTCCAAATGTGAAGGTCTTCATTTTATAAGTCTATAACAAGCACGCTAGGTACTGTAGAATTAGAGACCAATCTTTGCTCCGTATGCAAAATTGATGCAAATATGGCCATGGCCACCAAAGAGTGGCTTTTTACAAATAGCAATGACACATCAATGCACAGTATGATCTAGGAAAACGGGGAGCGGTTTTTCTAAACCCCCTAATGATGTCAAAACCATCAACAATCCAATACTAAAAATCATAACGTCAAATGTGAAGAACATCAATACTTTGAATGTGAAACATTGAATTTACCCAATCATATAGTGAAATAAACCAATGGACCCACCAAGACAGGTTGACCTGTTCTCTCATTGCACATAAACCCGTAAAGAAGCCAAGGCTATAGCCCAAGCATAAGTCCAACAAAAACAAGACATTATAGTGCATGCTAAGAAGGATTATGAGACAAATAAAAATTTTAACCACATTCATCACATTGTGCACATCTAGTCTTTGCCTATTCAACATAGACAAGGGTCTTGTTTGATGAGTGGTGAGGGTACCATCATAACAAAATTGAGAGAGAGACTCTCCCTCCCTCCCTAAAAGCTGCATTTTTCTATTTGATAGCATAGTTATGGCTTCTCCTTATGGTTGAGTGACCTTTTGAATAGAAAAATAGCTAAGCTAATATTAAGTGTTGGCATAGTAGGAAAAGAATGTGACTCACCGCCTTCAGTGAAAACAAAGCATGTTCCAATTGTTTCTTCGTATTCTCCAATCTGAGAGATCAATAAAGGGAAGTAAATTGCAATGCTAAAGCTAATCCCTCACAACCTACTAAGGTTAAATAAAAGAAAAAGGGAAAGAAATATCTAACCGATCAGAAAATTAAGCAACGAACTATTTCTAATATAAGTTATTACAGCAACAAATCAAACAACATAGACTACCAAGTAAAAGCAAACTGAGCTGATAAGGCCTCCTGAGGTCTAACGCAAAGTGACAAGGCAAGGGCAAGGGCATCAACACAGCGATGCGAATGCAGGAGGCACCTCTTAAATCGAATAACGTGAACAAAAACTCCAATGATTCCAAGAAAAATGATTTATATAGCAATCCAACCACTAAACATTCATCTAAAACATGAAATATCCAACAAAACCCAGATGCCAATATCCAGCAAAAAACAAAACATCCAACCAAATGCAACATTCCAAATGCGAATATACAATCACCTATTGACATGGTTCGGCTGTGAGAGAATGTGAACTGGTCTGGGTAGGTTCCATTGTCAGAAGAACAGAGACAATCCTAGGGTGACATGGCCGATGCTTGTCTCGGTCAGTCTTTCTATCTTTTTCAGAATCGAGTATCCAAGGTATGGTTACACCTTAAAAATCTTTAGAGCAATGATACATAGGGACATAGGGTAAGATAGATAGTACGGACTAGGAAGCCAGAAATAAAGGGCCATATTTAGAGATAAGGTAAGTAAGATATCATGATCTATTTGTCTAGGTGGAATGAATCGACAATATGAGGAACAAAGGAAGGATTCAATATGAAATGAATAGCAATTCCCCTGGGAATGAACAAAACCTTTCCAAGCTTTTGACTCACCAGCTTTACTTTATCATCGATAACCAAAATTGGGTTTAAGGTGTCAAGACCCTGCATTAGGAAACAAAGACAATGACAACGTGAGGTCAAAATTTGCAAACAAAACAGAACATTGTAATTGATAAAAGTGCACTAAAGCAGCAAGTAGAGAGTCTTAAGTCACTAAAAAGACTTCTGACTTAGTCAAGTTATTAACTGACAGATGATTGTCATCGTTTGAACAATTGTTGCTAATTAAGTCTTAAAACAAAAAAGCAATAATAATGCCAAGCAAACATTTTGTGAAACATAACTTATGTTTAAAAAAAACTCAAAATAGATATTAAAGGGTTACGAACATACAGATAGAACATATGGTGCATTTGGTGGAATATGGACTTGCCCAGAAACACCATCCAAATCAAGCAACACATACTCTTCTTCATCCTCCACCTGATCATGGGACGATGAAATAGCTGCCATTACCTGCACAAGTTAACAGCTAAGGGCAAGAAGAAAAGGAAATCTTCAGGCAAGAACGAGAAGCCAAAATTTGGGATCACGCATCAGAGACTGAGGTGGAACAAACTGCTCCTGACATCACCAACAATGGCCAATACAGGTTTCTCATTGCTAATTAGGAGGCGGCTAACATAGAAGTGTTCAACTGATCATCAAGACTGATGCCTTCCATTACACAACTTCTTAAGCAACATGGTGAAGTAAGATAAAGGGATCCGATCAGTGCCGGCTCATATATTTTGGAGGCCTGAAGCGAATTTTTTTAATTGAGCCCCTTACATATTCATGAATTTCTTTAAAAAATGATGAGAGTACAAAAAATAACAAAAAAATCAAACTAAAAGGATACAATTATGACTATAAATGTAAAAAGATATGATTGAAATTATAGATATGCATTGGAGTCGAACCACACACTCCCAATAACATGACAATATTATGTGACCATTGAATCAAGCATCTGGTTTGTGTTTTTATTTGGAAATATTCTAATATTAATATGTAAATTACACTACAGTGGGGCCTCAAATTTGGATCAAAATTCGGGGGCCGGAAGCGATTGCTTCCCTCGCAAACCCTATAAGCCGGCTCTGGATCCGATCTCCTGTCTTACAAATTCAAAAATATCAGCTCATATTTTGGAAATAGCTTTTTTTGTTTTCCTTTTTTTTTTTTTTTTAATCTTTCAAAAGTTTACGTCCTACAATTGAAGACACCCTCTTTATTGGTTCTGAGCTTGATGTCTGTGTGTGTGAGGGGGGAGTGGGGTGGGTGTATATGGGTGTGATGAGGGAACAAAGCTAGAGTTGAAATCAAATGTGGGGGTCAGCCACAAAGGAAATGGTTAGGAGCTTTAATCTGGAGGTTGAGAAGATGAATAATGGAGGTAATTTGTGTTGTGGTAGTTTATAAAAACAATGAGCATGCAGCATGGAACTAGATTTGTTGTGTTTGAGCTCGGCTCGTTTACAAAACGAGCCAAAAACTCAAGCTTGAACTCTGGTTGTAAACGAGCCGAGCCTACTTTTTTGAGTTGAGCTCGAGCTCGAGTTTTGGCTCGTTTAGTGAACGTGGTGAGCCTAACACTCCAAAGTTCGAGCTCGACTCGATTACTAAACGAGCAGAGCTGTGCCTCGAGCTGCTCGTGACCAGTTCGGTTCATTTGTCGCACTACGTGCATAGCGTACACTATTATAGAAAAACAAAACAGAGAACCGTGAGCATAAATAAATTCCTCTGCAGAATAAGAGATTCAAACCTGTAGTCAAATTTCACAAATGTTGTTGCCCTTATCGTTGACCTTTGTTATCCAATAATCTCTGCAAATTGAACACAGAAGTTGGGCAAATAATATCAGACCAACAGAAAATCAACAAATTAGAAGCCTATTGCTCACTGTCGTGTTCGATTCTCAACGCTTTAATAAATCATGCCTCCGCCATCATGCAGCGAATTCTCCGTCTAAAGAGAAAAGTCGGCTTATAGAGTTTAAAACCCTCAGATTTTTCCTAATAATGAAGCAGCAAAAGGAAATCCACCGCGTACCTGAGGCACATATTGCACGGTATAGCCACGCATACACAGAGAGAGAGAGAGAGAGAGAGAGAGAGAGAGAGAAGTTAGGACTTGGGTTGTGTTCGAAACGTGGGGGAAGAAACGGAAAGGAAAGCTTTGTTTGGATTAGGGAAAGGGATGGAAAGTGAGGGAAAACACAATGAGAATAAAATTGAGGGAAAATTGAAGGAAAATTTTACTATTCATAATATTTGAATTCTTTATTTTTTCTCATTTTTCTATCCAATCCGAATAATTGGAGGAATTTTTTTTTAACTTTTGTCTCATTTTCCTTAAATTCTAAACAAAGTTGAAGAGAGAGTTCTCTCAAATTTCTTAACTTTTCCTCATTATTTTCCCTCCTTTTGCCTTTCCTTACCCAAGTTCCAAATAGAGGCTAAGGGATGAGTTAACTGATTAGGGTTTTGTCATGGAAATTGATTTTGGCATTTCAATTTTTGATGATAATATTTCAAAATTTGTCTATTAGTGTGCTTGCTATGTACTATAATTTTTACACTAAACGACAAATTTTAAAGTGCTATCATCAAAAATTGGAGTGCCAAATCAATTGCCTTTTGTCAAAGGGAGTAGAATAAAATAGAGAGATTTACCGGCCGGTCTTAAGAAGTTGTGTAAAATTCCCATTAAGGATTAATCATGTTTTAATTTACGTCTAACTCTAGTTTCATCTGCGAAGTTACACTAATACCCTTACACATCAAAAACAGAAACGAACAACAACTTCATTCAAAGCTTATTGCATGACATCGATTTTTGTAGAAATCGATTTTTGAAAGCTAATACAAAGAAGCTTATTCTGATTCGCTTGCATTGTTCTGTTTTGTTATCCACTTGTTGTTGCTGCTGCGATATAATCTCTGATTTGTATTCCAGGAGGGTTAATTGGGCCCCTGTGTTGATGATCTACTAGTCTTTGATTCGATCTGGCTAATTTACGCCATTTAACTAGTGCCTCTGAAACTAATAGTCGAGAAAATTGAATTTCTATACGAAAATCGTTTATCCAAAACACTGTCAATTCTATCATCTTTACATTAGAAACTGTGAATTTTTCAATATTAAATTTGCAAACACTATTTTTTTTATATTTTATAAACATTGTCAATTTATATTTTTAAACGCAGACACTGTCAATTTTATCATTTTCACATTTCCAAAAACACTATCATTTAACTGATATGCTTTTGTTTTCCACTGTTTTTGAAGAACAATATGGAGGATCCTGTTGTATTGTTGTGCAGGCGAGCCGATAAAAGTGTTGCTATCATTTTGTCACAGAATTTGGATTTTGAGTAATTGGTTTGCAAGTTGTCTCACAAATGGAAGGATTTGACTCAAGGTTGCTTTGAAATATCTTATACGCTAGATGGTCATCCAAACTGTGATGTTGACTGTGACGAAAATTTGATTGCTTTACGTACTTTAGCAAAGAAGTTTAGAATTGGTCATATTGATGTTTTTGTTCATGACTTGAGTGGATCTAATACTAGTTTGAATGTTGGAGAGTGTGGTGATAGATCTAGTTCTAGTTTGAATGTAGGAGGGTCTGGTGAGTTGATATTTGAAATTGACAATGGTTCTGAGATGACATTGTCGTTATATAATCAACAAACGAATCAGTTGAAGTCAGATGCTTGACGCATTGCGATTAAGGGAGTTGATCAGGTGTTTGTTGGTGGTGCTGTTGCTTTCCGCGACTCTTTAAGCAAGTATTCGTTATTTCATGGCTTTCAATACATTTATGTTAAGAATGATGCTGAGACTGTGAAAGCACGTTGTCGTACATTGCATTGCACATGGTTTGTGAAGGCCAAAGTAGAGAAGCCAAGTGGACTGTTTAGGAAAAAAGAGTTGATGAATGAGCATTCTTGTGGGGCTGCATCGTTGTCAACTAGTAGTTCTCGTAGTAGTTCCAGTTTGATAGGCAAAATATTTTCAGAAGCTATTCGGTTGAGTTCGTCGAAACGTCCAATGGATGTTAGGAAGGAGTTGAAGAAAGACTATGGGGTAGATATGACTTATCGAGAACATGGATGGGTGTTGAGAAAGCTAGAAGTTTGTGTATGGGGATTATACAAAATCATTTAAGGAATTAACATGGTTTGTGGATTCCTTTAAGACTTCAAATCCTGAAAGCGCATGTGATTTAGAGAGAGATGAGGCCCGCGTTTCAAGAGATTGTTTGTTGGGTTTGCAGCTTGCAAGCACGGGTTTAAATTCTGTCTAACTCTTCTGTTTCTTGATGGAACTTTCTTGAAGGGAACTCACAAAGGATGTTTGCTCCCTGCTTGTGCTAAAGATGGCAACCGAGGTAACACTTCTATCTATCTTTTGTAGATGCAATATATTTGTATTTTCTGCGCATTTTTATTGTGCTGGTTGCTATAAGAGAGAGCTTTATTTGTATATGTTATATATTTATATCTTCTACCTAACTTTTGTAGATGATGTACATTAATTTTTTTTTATCTTGTATGAAGTAGTGAACTGAATTCTGAAAATTTGGCAATGCTTTGTGTTAGATTTTGCCATGTTTCCATTCTTGACAAAAATTTAACAGTGGTAAATATTGGCAGATATGAAACTAACCACTACCTGCTAGAATCCCCATGAATAGTGCACGTCATTTCTCAACTTGAACTGATTTCATAATAATGTTCTGAAATTTTTGAGATTGCCCTCATAACTTTTGTTTCTCCGGCACTTTTATATAAAATGCATAAACTTAAAGTTAAATAAAGCTTTGCCCAATTGTGTTGTCCATATTTTCATTGATTTAATACTTTATTTGCTATTTATTTACTCCCCCTTTTGTATTGATTGTAGGCCTATATCCCATTTGTGTCGCTGTTGTCGATTCTGAAAATTCAGAAAATTGGCACCGGTTTATGTTGAAGCTGAGAGATTTTCTGTATTTTGATTAGGAAGTAGTGTTTATATCTGATCGCCATGAAGGGTTGTTACAAGCCGTAGCATTTGTTTTTCCGTCTTCACCCCATTCTTATTGTCTACTTCATCTTAAAGCCAATTTAAGAAAGCATATGGGGGGGGCTGTTAGACACAAAAAAGAAGAAACATATTGTGACCTTATTCCATGGGTATGCTTGTGCAGCGAATGCACAAGAGTGTGATAAGCTTTTGAGTAAGCTCCAGCAAAATGGTAGAGTAAAAATTACTGAATTTCTGTCAAGATTAGAAAATGAGCATTGGTGTCATCCTTATTTCTCAGGAAAAAGATATGGTGAGTTGACTTTCAATCTTGTTGAGTGCTTTAATAATTGGATAAAAAAGGAGCATCGATTGCCAATAACTCAACTTGTTGATAAGATTGGGCTAAAGTTAATGGACCAAATGTGTGATAGGACGGAGTTGGCAGCAAAGTGGAAAACTATTATTTGTCCAAAATGGGATAAGAAACTGGTTGAGTTGTTTGATCTATCGAAGACATGAAATGTAGTTAGGTCAAATGGAGATTTATATGAAGTGCAGTTTGATCCATCAGTTGGTGTTGACATTGCTCCTCGTAGTTGTTCTTGTGGAGATTGGCAGCTAAACATGTTCTCGTGCGTTCATGGTGTTTGTGCATTGAAGAAAAGTAAGAAGGATTTAGATGATTACATGGAACGTTGCTTCTTCTCTGAATCTTATCGTGAGTCGTCTACATCAACAAACTCTACTTGCGGACTTTTTCTCTTTAACTTTCCATACACATAGTTCTTGTAGAAATTTGTCTTTCTATCATTTTTTTTTTCACTCTCTTAAATTTTGATGGTGGACTTTTCTTCTTTGAAATTTGAAGCACTTTTTCAGCTCTTACTTGTTATGTCACTTCATGAACTTTAATGTTTATCAATTCCCCATCTAATTGATCTCTCTCTTCCCGCAGTTCCTTTATAGTGTCAAATGTGGCCTTCTGTGTCACTTGATGCACTTGTCTTTCCGTTTCAACATTATATCTTTGTGTTAACTCTTGTGTTTCATAATGTTGAACTTATTCCTCATATTGCTTGTAGAGTTTTTCAAAGACTTCGTTTTTCTTGCATAATTTGGAGATGTACAAATCCTTCTCTTCAAGTTCCCGCTTCAGAATTTCAATTTCCTCAGTTTGATGTTGAAGAGCTTTTTGCTTTTCTTCCTGAACTTCCAAGATTTCATTCTCCGTACTCTTCTTTTCCTTCTCCAAGAGTTCAATCATTTTGTTCAGTTCATCAATAATTGCAATTGCATCCTTTTTTGATTGATGCAATATTATTCCACAAATATTATCCAACGATATTTCATTATAGGTATTCGAAACTAATGTTGAACCGGAATCTATTTGTGACAAATAATCTTCTCGTGATTCAAGGCCAATGCTGTCATGCACCATAGTGGACTTGTACCTTGGCGAATCAACTTCAAATGACGGGTTGGAGGGAGTGTTAAAATCATCAAGCCCCTGTACATTTCCTTGTTCAGCCATGAAGCCCACTCTAGCGCACTCTCCTCTAGTGCTTTCTCCTCTTTGAGTTCCATAAATTTCAGCTTGTTCCCCACGGAGGTGTACTTCAGTCCTTTATTCTTTTTCAATTTCTGATGTGACATCTTGTTTGACTTGTGTTGCCCATTTTTCAACCCTTTCTTCTCCAGAAACTTTAACTTGTTGAGGAGATTCACCATCAACACTCATTTTTACTTTTTCAACCTCCAGTTCAAGAGCTTCAATTTCTCCACCTTCTTGTTCACTTCCAAGATTGCTGTAGATCTTTCGTTCTTTATCTGTTTCTTGTAACTTGATATCATTTACCTGTGAAACACAATTTGGCATTCTAACTTGTGTCAAAGAGAATTTTAAGTGTTTTCAGACAGAAAATGAGTTAATACTGACAATTAACAATTAATGGTGATAACATAATGATTAATAACTAAGTATTACTTAATAAGCCGGAAGTTAGTTCAATTGATCAAAATCCCTAAGTACGTCCCGAAACTCTGAAATGTTTCATTTAAGTAATCTTGGAATTGCATCTGCATTCTTTTGTTGTAGAAGTTTAGTCTACTCACAAAGCCAAAACTGACAAAAGAAATTTCATAATTTAGCACTGAGAAATCCATAATAACTGAAAGTTCTAAATTTTAAAACTACATTATTCAGAATCACATAAAAGACCTTAAAAAAATATATTCTAATACACTTTACAAATGGAGGGGCTCCAATAATCGAAGTACATTAGTAAGGAAGAATAAATCATATTTGCCAACTTTTCCAGTCTGAATAAAACTACAGTCTAATAATTTTCTAGTCTGAATAAAATTGCAGTCTAGTAGCAAGAGCTAAAAGAAAATTATTTAGTAATGCATGTTCAGATATCACATAGCACCATCCATAATAATAATGAAATAGTAAAAGATCAGCACATACAATTAAAAGCAAAGAACATCCATGCAATTTATTGAGCTCCTTATGAGTTTTGTTAATGGACTTCATCAAATAATCTGTAACAGTTCCTGCCCAATTGTACTGTTTTACCTTTGCTAGGTCTTCCATGTAATAAACAAACTATCAATTCACCGTTGTTCCACTTGTCGAAAAGAGCAATGTGACACAAAGGAAGAGACAGAACAATTTGACAACGTCTTCAATATCTTCTGGCTTGTTGCTACTCTTCAGTTCTTTGATCTTTTCCTTTATTGTTGTAGTTGTTAACCTTGGCTCTTTGATGCGCAACCTCTTGGCTAATGTAGTGTCTCCTTTGCTGATGTTTGTTTCTGCCATTTCTTCATTTCCATAGGATATTCCAAATATCAACTTCACATAATCATCCTTGAGCTTCACTTTCTTGTCACCCAATCGAAAACTTTTTGTACGTTCATCATAAGACTTTATAACTTTCACAACAACTTCATCAAACTTTCTGCAATGCTCACTTACTAACTTCTTGTTCACAATTGATTCAATCAATAACCAAAATGGTGTTTTTTTGAGGCAAGCTATATGTTTGTGACTGAATTCAATATCTTTAATCAATCTAATCATACCCTGCAAGTTGGACCTATTCAAGCTTACTCGTTGTTGTGTGCTCTCTTTTTCAGCCTTATTTTTTGACCCTTTTTTCACCGGTTGTGACCGGCTTATCAATCCTTCTTCTTCGATGTTGGTTGCTAATTGTTTTTCTGATCTTGCTCTAAGTTCATACTGAGTTTGTGTTGCTCCTCTTACTCTAGACTTTTTTGAGATTTTGATGGTAATGGGTAGAACTAATTTGGGCTGGTTTGCTTGAGCTTCAACTAGTGTGCCTTGCTGCGTACCCCTTCTTTGCCTCAACTTGTGCACATGTGTTTGTGTTGTTGGGGTTTTGATCACACCAGGTGTATCTAAGTTCGAGTCATATTGTTGTGAATCTGATACTTCTGCTGGTTTTTTACTGTTTGAATGTAGATCTCTCCTTACCCGCTCTGCATAGTTTTAAAGGAGATCTTGTGAGAGCATAATAAAAAGTCTATACGCACAAATAAAATCAGTGGTGAAACATAGCATAACTGAGTTAAAAAAATCCATGGATTGATCCCATGCCCTGTCGAATTTCAGGTATGGGTGCATGACAGTGCTACAAATAACATAAGGTGCAAATTAATAACTCAACATATGAGATAGATTCCAAACTAAAACATCAAATTCAAGTCTGTGATATTGATAACCGTTTCACAGCCATTTCTATGTCTACCAAATTCTCTCAATTTTAAATAAGTTTGATCACTAGTCGTATGCCTTTACAAAGAAACTTACCTTTCTCGATGCTTAATATCTCCAATCTTACCTCTCCTATCACTTCAATTAATAGGGCCACATTGTGAAAAAAAAATGTGGATAGGCTATCAATGGGATCCATACGATGAATCATAGTACGGAAAAACAAAACTGCCACGACTGTTGGGGTGCTAGGTTAGATTTTGAAGTAAATTGGACAAGAGAGTGAGATTTATAAAGAAAGGATGAGTGAGAGATGTTACAAGTTGTGAAAGAATTTTAGTAGATTTTCATTGTATCAAAGTGAGTACAAATAGAGCACTTCCACCAACATAGAATTCTCTAGAATTGTCTAGGTAGAGATAAGCATATGTGCATTACAAAGATCTCTTAACTTCTAGACTTTTCTAATTTTAACCCATGTACTTAATTACAAAACATCTTTCATGCTTCTTCTAGAATTATCTAGTCCTATCCATACAATATCTTCTAGTGTAATTATTACTTCTACACACTTCTAATTATTTTAAACTTAGATATTTAAATACTCATTCGACATTATTCTAGAAGATCACAAATTACTTTTTTTTCTAATACTACACAAAAACCCGAGATCATAAGAAGAGTCCTTAGGTCAAGTTACAGATTGAATGGGAATTTCTTAAGTTTGATAGGAACCTGAGATCATAGGCAAATCCCTATTCTTATTGATGAGAATGGAGGAGAGAAAATCTTTTACAATTTGGAGTTCAGAGAAAATCTACATAATAAGGGAGAAGGGTTTTTGAATCTTATCTCTCTATAAATCTTAACCATTGATTTGCTCTGGCTCTCCCTCTCTCTCTCAAACAATATTAATTGCACAATTGCCACTAATTAAATATCGCGTTGCACCGTGCCTTCATGTACGGGCAAACCCTAGTAGAACAACAAAATAACATATAACTCATTTATGAATGAAACTTAATTAACATTGTTACAAACCCTCACAAGCCTATGATCTTAGCCATGTCTTATGGAAACCCCCTAAAATTAACGACATTGTAGGAGTCTTTTGGTGAATGACAACCACTCAAAGAACTATGCAACTTGGTAAAATTACAGATAATATGTTTTGAAATACGTACTTTTGAACCGGGTCATTGTGCTTGCAATCCACCAGCGGGCTTCCCTTGATCGTGTTCTCGATCGTCTTTTGTAAATCTCCCTTCTGTATCGCCTTGCTCTCCTGTATCGCCGCTCTTTTGATGCGAGATGTTTCGCTTCTAAAACGTCTTCTTTTGTGCTTGCAATCCACCAGCGGGCTTCTCTTGATTGTCTTTTCCTAATCGTTATTGTGCTCTTCTCGTCTTCTCCTGATCGTCTTCCTCGATTGTCTTTCGTATCTCTCGCTTCTGTGTCTCGCTTCTGTATCTCGCCTCAACTCGCTATGATCTACGGGCTAAGGGGTATTTCGGGTAGGGAAATTAAGGGCCATCCTTACTGGGTTCTTTTAGGAATTGGGTTGGACTGCGAGGGAAGTAGGCCAAAAAAGAGGACCGGCCCGTAATTTTTTGTAGATTGAATTTCCTAAGCCCGAATTGTAAAAATTACAATTTTTCTTTTCTCCAAAATCGAAACCGACCTGGATCGGGCATGGACCAAGTACCAACTGAAAACCAAAAATTTTCATCAGTTTTTTCGGTCTGTTTGGGTTCTCATTTCTCAACAAGAGAAGGTTACATCTGTCCAAATCGCCTTCATCTCGAACCATAGCTTATTAGCTTATTGAATTTTTGTCTTTATTAAAAAAAAATTGAGTTTCAAAAATTTTCCAATAAGTCAAATTTTTGTGGATTATGGTTAGTCTTGACGAGAGAAATTGAAAACGTATAAAATTATTATTGAAACTCAAATTTTTTTTTGAATAAAGACAACAGACAAAAATTTGGCTTATTGTTGTCTTTATTCAAAAAAATTTGGATTTCTATCATAATTTTTTGTTTTTCAGATTTCTCTAGTCATGACGAAGCAATAATTCAAAACAAAAATTGATACAAAACTAACAAATGCAAAAAAAAAAAAAAAGAATAAAGACAAAAAAAAAAATCCAAATGAATTATTGAAAGACCCTTAATAAGTTTGGAGTATAATTAGGTCCATGTTTGTTGCCATTTTGAACCACAACTTGAGTTATGGAAGAGTTTAAAAGAGAGATGAAAATAATTTTTTTTTTCTCTCAAAAGCTCAATATGAAAATGAGCTTGTGCAGCCTCTACATTTATTATTGTTAATTTTGAATTGAATACTTAAACATGATGTCGATATCTTTTTGCTAATGCGCATCGCGAATTATGCTGAACTATTCTGCCAAAAAGTCATGTTATGGGGATATAATAATCTTTTTTATGGTATAGTTTGAAGGAATAAAGCTGATCTCTAGATCACTAGCTATTTGGAGATTTCCTGAGAAGCTAGATATATAAATAAACAAAAGAACCTTTTTTCTCCTTAGGATTATGAAAGTGATCCCCTAAGTGGAGGTGGCTTAAAAGAAAAAGGAACATATTCCAATATTCGAAACAACATTACTCTCAATTTTAATGTAGTACTAAGCTAGTAATAAATTGTGAACGGCCAAGAAGCTCTGCTTTCCAAGCTGAGTCACATATTCGACTCGTACCCACGAGAAATTTTTCAGTGCCGGTTGGGCACGGGTCACGTGGTGTCGAGCACACATCTCGGCCATCCAAACGTGTTTTGGACGGTTCGGATTTGTTTGGGCTTAGGGGGTGTTTTGGTAATTCTACACTAAAAAATTACTCAAATAGATTTGGGCCGTCCAAAACACGTTTGGACGGCAAAGATCGTGGTCGGCACCACGTGGACCGTGCCCACCCGGCACTAAAAAAGTTCTCCGCACCCACCAATCATTTATATAGCGAAGTACTCCTGGTGCATTAGCGAAGTACTCCTAGTGCATTATTAGTTACTCCCTCCGTCCCATTTTCATTGTCCATTATTCCTTTTTCACTTTTTTGTCTCTTGCTTATATCTTTCAATCTATAATATTTTTCATGATTTTGACATCTTTGTATTATAGAACAAATTGAAATCTATCAAATAAGATCCATATTGCATATTTTTGGAGATTCACATTGAAAGATATAAGCGATTGAAAACTGCACGAATATCAAAAAAGGACAATGAATTTGGGACGGAGGGAGTATTACCCAAGTAAAGCATGGTTTGCGATGGTTTTAAATAATGGTATTGGGATACGTAAAGGTAATAGTCGTAGCATAACGGTATGATTCATGGTTACTATAACCGATACCAGTTACTGATGGTATCAAAAGTATCCAAAGATACGTAACTGTATTGGTTACAGTGACTGTGAATTTTTATAAATAATTTTAACAAAAAATTCAAATTGGCTAAAGTACATGTAACCATCGAGTATTGGCCGTGAATCGGTCTATGAATCACAAACGGATCAACCGAGCTGACCGACACTCATGCAATTTTCCATCTAACCGATATATCGGGGTACACCGGCATAAAAAGGCTTAAAAATCTTTAGATATATATCCACCGGAACAATAACAAGAGAGTCAACCTTTCGGCATTGTAAAACATGGGAGATTTGGACATAGAAAATCCACTATATTTACAATCAATTAACGTCTGAGCAAAAGGGTACTTGAATCCCCTCACATCGTAGAAATCTCAAGAAAGTAAATGAAAAGAGAAAGGAAAAAAGGCCGTCCAACCTCAGCAGTTTTATTGGCTAACAACAATGGAATCTCCCCCCCTCTGGTAATCACATTCTACATGATCAAGACCAGAAACCATGCCAAACAGTAGAGCAACCAAGTACCTGCCATAAAAACCAAGCTTACTCATTAGTTGAGGTGCACGCAAACTAGTCCGAACTTTCGGTTGTCAAAAAAAGCTGAGGAGAAAATCAGAACTTTTAAACCCTGGGGCCACCGGGTGTTACACCTGGTCGTTACCTTCAGGGTCCCGGAATTAGTCGAGGTGTGTGCAAGCTGGCCCGGATATCCGGTTATAAAAACAAAACAGGCAAATAAAATTGATTACCTATCTTCCATGGGAGTAGCAGCAAGCCATTGTTCCAGGACGCCGCGAAGTAACAATCTGTGGTAGTATTAATCCCACTGAGACAATTACAAGCGAACGTATTGTAAGGTCCGGTATAGCCGCAAACCCCGTTACTCCTCTCGCAGATCGCGCAAAGAGCCGGGTACGAGTTGTCGAAGTTGAACTTATACTTAAGCGCCACCCCGTAGTTCCAGCTCTCCGGATCGCTCTCTCTCCCGTCGAACCCGTATATCCCGGAGTACGAACTGCACTTCAGCTTCTGCAAATTCATCTCAAACTCCGGCCCGAGGTCCACCGGGGTGTAGACGCAGCAGGTGGAGATGGGGATGTTCAGCCTGCTGACCGCCTGGCACGAATACAGCAAGCTGCAAACGGAGGCGCCGTCGGTGTCGCAGAGAGGGGCGGCGCTGCTATAGTTTCCGCCGCCCGACGACTTGTAGATGGGCGATGAAGAGGTGGAGCAATCGAGCAGCGCGAAGATAGTGTTGTCATGGAAGGCGAAGGGTGCGTCCCAGTCGAGGCCGAAGCCTTTGCTTGGCTGTGCGCAGGCGCAGGTGGACATGGTGGGGTCCGATACGTAGAGTACTTGGTTCGTGTAGTCTATGTATGTGATGGGGTAGCAGCCGGTGTGGGTGGAGAGGGTGAGTTGGTTCGGGGTTTGGGTTTGGTCACAGGTTACGTGTTTTTGGAATCGCGGGTCGCCGCAGCCAGTGCTGGTGCCGAAGGGGTACTTGATGAGCTGCTCGCCGCATGTCCGCTGGCAAGTTTGGCCTGAGACGGAGGAGGAGAGGAAGATTAGGGAGATTAAGGAGAGGAGAATGGTGGAGTGGGAAGGGTTGAGATTCATGTTTGTGTTTTGGGGAGAGAGAGAGATCGAGAGAGAGAGGAGTATGGGGTGGGATTTCTAAATATGCAACTGGCTTGCTAGCTAGCTGGTGAGTACTCCCTTTTTGAGGGGAGGGAGGGAAGGAAACGAGAGTAATTACTCAACGCTCCTAGAGTACGATCGACATGGCGTTTTTTACGTTGAACTCCTAACCATTTACGTAGCGATCGATAACTTTAGTGTAGGTATATAGTTGAGAGACAATGAATCTCACGTAATGTGGTGGCGATCTTTTCCTTGTTAAGTTTACTTGTAACTGAAGCTTATAAAATCCATGCTCTCCACCAATATATGCTGATGCTAAAACAGCCACTGTAATAATCTCGCATATCAGTTACGCTGACAGAATATATATAGTACACTGATTTAGCCCACCATCTGAGAATTCAATATTCGTCACGTGGAGACCCAAAAAAGCCTTAACCGGACCTTCGATCTCTTTTAGTTTTCTTCTTTCTTGCAGCTACTGATACCAAGAAACAGTTGGTAAGTCCAGCCCCAAGGCTTATTATTCTGATTGGTCGGTGAGTTTGCTCCCCACATATGCAATTGAATGACCATGGTTAGATTCTTGGGTCAGGCCGTAAGTGAGTTATTCCTTGTGAATCTCTTAGTCCTGGCGTGGACGACCTGCCTTTGACCGGACGAGAGAGAGAGAGAGAGAATTCGTCGAGGTATGTGTAAACTGGCCCGAATACTCTGACCGTAAAATAAAAAAAATGTTTGTAATTCCTAACTATTGTCCGTTCATGAATTCAAAACTTTCAGGGAACCGTTAATTAAAGGATTAATTATACTTTTTGGGTAGGATTTCAGGATTAATTATTGTGCCATTGCTGTCACTTCTCTTTAATTCCAATACAAATACTACTTAAAATTGTCTACCCAAAAGAAAAAAGGACATCATCTCTTCAGCATTAGAAGTTTCTTCGGCCTTTCAACTTAGAGTAGTGCTCAGTGCTCACCTGGCCACCAACTCATGAGAAAAGGCTTTTAATGCAGAAATGAGGGAAAGCTAAAAGAGTAGCATCGTTATTATATGCCCATTCACTGATTAGCCTCACTACGGTTGGTTGGTATTTCCCCTGTCCGATCCGATCAAAGGCAAGGCTATCCATGCCGGGAGTAGAAAATCCATAAAAAATTACTTTCTTGCGGTCTGATCCCAAGAATCGAACGTGGTTTGTATTTATTGCAGTATGGTTTGTAGTGGTGGCTTGCTGAGTTAGTGCAACGCTATTACAACAGCATGTGCATCCATCTTGGATTCACATTACTCTGCAATAGCTTCAATGCCAGTTTTCATATCTCATCTTGTTTGCCTTGGGAATCTCTCCATATGCTATGCTATTTTATACATATTATTCAGTGAAGGAGATGAGTTCTAGAAGAGCTCAAACGTTTTCAAAAGTTAAGTCAATAAGTTGAATGAGCACCAACGCTTTGTTGTAAACTAGAGATCAGATCACATGAAAGCCTTAAAGGCCATGTTTGATTGGTTCAAAACAAATTTTAACAAAAATAAAAGATTGGTTCAAAACCTTATGCGCCACGGAAGGATAATATACCTATCATCATCTCCAATGGTTCTTGCCATTTTTTTAAGATTCGAAGGCATTTTTTGGCTTGCTACATTGTTATTTGGTTGAAATTTGACAAAAGTGTTCCAATGGTGCTAAAGCCATTATTTGGCTGCCTCTACTTGCAATTGTTGGATCACACCCTCATATCCCGGCCATTGGATTATTCCCGTGAGTCATTAGATCACCACCCTTGCAAGAAATGGCCAAGCCATTTTTTGGCTCCCAAAATGGTTCCCCATTGGAGGAGAGAATTTGTCTTTGAAGCCGAGATACAGTGTTGGCTCCCAAAATTTGCTCTGAGATGAAGACTCCGAACCAACTAATAAGGAAATGCACATGCCTAAATTATTCTTCAAGTTTTGTAGGATTTTATGATCAACTATGAAAATGCAATCTAACAAGATTCCTAAATCAATCTCTATGTCTAATCTAGTTAGTTAAACTTAAATGCAAAGTAGTCAATGGCTTGAAAGAAAGGATGAACATAGAAGAGACAAATGGGACAACATCATGATCATCACCATGCTTATGCATCTCTCTCTCTCTCTCTCTCTCTCTCAAATCACATGGCAGGTTATGACTAGGCTCTCCTTCGCTCTCTCGTATGATCACATGGAGGGTTCTTCGTTAATTATAGACAGCAAGTATTCATAAAAATGAGACTATCAAGCATGTCACTAGATTTTAATCTTTTTCTTATTCTAATATTGCCACAATTTCCTGATTATGACTTATGAGCTCCCTACCAAGTAGACAAGCCTCCAGGATTTGGAATTTGAGCAGTGGTGGATCCAAAAATTTGACTGAAAAAGAACACTTATTAATCATGTCCTAAAAATACTTTTTCGACATCAAGCACCATGATTTTCTGAAAATCAAAGCTCCAAGTACTGAGCCCTAATTGTAGCCCTAATCAATTGGTTCAAAACTTCAATACATAAAACATAAATTACGCAATGAATAGCCTAATGTCACGTTAAACATGTACACAATCAAATTTTTGGAAGGCCTAGCTTGATAACTTCCAAGCACTCAGAGGGCACAAGTGTACTTCATGAAGAGAATAAAAGGAAGAAAAGATAAATATGCATGTAGGGTCTTATAGGGCTTGTACAAAAACTTGGGGGCAATGGACCCTTGCTACTTGTTTTTGGTTTTTTGAGCGAAAGATCATCTCATTTATATTCAAACAAAAAGATTACAACTACAATAACAAAGAAACTACAAAAAAACAAAACTAAACAAAAAATAAAGAAAAGCCGCAACAAATTTAGAACTGAGTCGAACCCATTAGACATTAGATCCGCATATGATTGTTTTGGGTATGGAAAAAGGAAAAAGAAAGACTAAAGTTGTACGATCCAATTAGTCAGCCATTAGATCCTTCAACCTTTTCATTTCTTTTTTCCTTACCCAAATCATTGATCCAAACAGAGCCTAAAAATCCGAATCCATTATCCTTTTCAAATTCGTAGTTACAACATGGCGCCTCCCAAAAGCAGCAATGACAGAAGGAAGAGCACCAGCTCCTTGTGTGGCTCAATCGATTTTTTGCTTTGTGAGGTAGGAGAAGGAACCGGGGGCCTGCTAACTGTCGTCACATTTGTTTCCTTCGCGCAAGTGAAATTGCAGCGGCTTGGACTTACTATTCTGTACACGCCGCTGCTTGCTAGAATGAAAACGTCTTTCCTGTTATCCTCTCCGAATGAGAATATGTATTTTAGAGCAGCTAAACGACTATTTGGCACAGAATCACAGCCCATAGGAGAGTCGGTAGCGCAACTGAAAGGAATGGAAGTCGTCGTAAAATTCCCACTTGTTATTGGGGTTTCTGCAGCTGCCCATATTGCACTTGAATATAAATCTCCATACAAGTAACTGAACAATCCATTCGCAATTAGAAGGGTTAGTCATTTATGAACGTTAGTTTATAAAATTTCAAGCAAATAACATGGTGAGACGGAGAGAGTTTCGAAACAAAAGTATTACATAACAACACCTTAATATGTAAATCAAGAGTGGATCTTAATATTTACCTTCCATACAAGCATGGATCAGTTGTGGAGCGATAGAAATATCCACCCGATATTGCTGCAGAACCTAAGCCCTTGTTAACGTCAGAGTGAGTGTATCCCAGAACAGGGAAGATGAGATCCGTTGCGTTAGCGGCAGAAGCATTTGCATTTGCATTGAAGGGAAGAGGTCCTTCGTACAAACTCCATCCGTAGTTCCCGCCCTTGGTGATGAGATCCACCTCCTCATATCTATCCTATTAGAATTCATTTGTTTTGGGTACAAATCCTATTAGATTTCATTTGTTGTAACTTGCAAGTATCAGAACAATACGCAGTTGTGAAGCATTTGGAAGAGAATTATGCAGCCAAATTTGGTACATTATCATAGGAAGAAATACATGTAAATCGAGCACGATCTTTATATTGTCTGTTTTCTGTTTTCATTTCTAAGAAAGCACGTGAAACTGTTTTGGCGAACTTTTTAGGACAATGAAAAGTGAAAAACATATAGTTTCATTGGGAGAGTCGTTTTATGAAAGTTAAACAACCCTCCCTGCGGAAAGGCTAAGAGGCTGCTTCCAAAATTTTGCAAACTATCTTCGCGCAAAAAAGAAACGACGTGTCTTTTCAAACTTGCCATTGCTTTTATTTCACAAATCACACGAAACAAAAAACGGAAAAATGAAAACATGCCATTCAATGTACCAGGCCAACGTCTGCACAAAGGAAGTAGGAAGGCCTTTCGAAATCAAAGCTACAGCGCCAAGGATTTCTGAGTCCCAAAGCCCAAATTTCAGGCTCCGAGTCGTTGTCTTTGGCATAAGGATTATCCGCGGGGATGGAGTAGTTCCCCCATAGACCAAGATCACTTATTTCTTCTGGACCTGAACACCCATGGAAGAAAGTGAGAACAAATGGTCACAAAGAAAGATATAACAGTAATGTTGATTTTCCTTTCCACGAGTTAGAAATAAGAGCATGGGAAAGTTTTTCGTAACATCTCATGGCAAAGCTACAAAAGTAACAGGGTCCTCAGCCCCGAGAGTCAGTTGGGTTGGTTGGTAGGTTTGCTCCCCACACAATTGACTAGGGTTTGATTTTTGGGGTCAAGCCGCAAGAAAGAAATTTCTTGGGAATCCCCTAATCCCGGTGTGGATGACTTCCGTTTGACAAGACTAGGGAGGGAATTCGTCGAGGTGCGGGTAAGCAGGCCCAAGCACCCCCGATTGTGAAACCAAAAAAAATAGAAAAGAAAGTAATGATAGAGGCATATACTCACTTGGTATGTGATCTACATCAAGCCTCAAAATTTTTCCAAGCAGAGATTTCTTGCTCTGGGCAAAACTATAAGGATCACCTTTGATTCCACCATCCCCCATCATCAAGTACAAATACCTATCTTTTGGTCCGAAAAGAATTTGGCCGCCATGATCAGCCGTAGACGGAAGCCCCATTGTGAATATCCTTCTCATCTCCAATGGTTTAGCATTTTCTGCCTACAAATATATCATAATCAAACCAAAAACTAACTATTCTTAATAAATCCTGCTTGAACTAATTATAGAATTCACATGCCTTGAGAGTGTGTTTGTGTGTTTGTTAGTGCTTATAGAATTTTTGACTAAGAAGGTAAAAAATTCACTTCATCTTCCTCACACTATTCTTCTTCATGATTTCGTTTCTCTTCCCTCACTTTCCACAAGTTCCAAACAGGGCATAAGAAAAAGAAATTCAAGAATCCGGAAGAAAGTTACAAAAGAGAAGCCAAACAATACCATTGAAGGATTTGATGCAGTTCCATTGGCAGAAAACTCCCCAATAACACTCTGATACCGGCACGGTTGCGCTCCATTCGACATACTCAGCTTCGACGGATCACAATTCACGTCCGAATTACACGAACACCTCCCCGAACATGCAGGCGACGTAACCTTATCGCAGTTAAAGGAAGCAAAGAACCTCCCATTACTCCCGAAATCCGGGTGAAATGCCATTCCCATCATCCCAAAGCTCGTGTCGAGGTGAACTTGATCACTTAAATCCACAAACGGGTTCGACTCGTCCAATCCCAAGCTCTCCCCCGAGCCCTGCTCTGGTACCGTAGCCAGCCATATTTTACCGGCTTGGCTCGACAAGAAAATGCGCTGGGACCCATCCGGGTGCGGGGCCAGGTTAATGTACTGCCCGCCGTCAAGTTTCTCGAGGCACATGCCATGTGGTGGTACCAGGGTTCCGGAGTCATTAAGAAAAACCGGTTGGCCGTTGAAACAAAGGGAGTTGTTGTTAGGGGCACCACCAAAAACTTGGCAGAAGTCGGTTTGGGATTGCCAGAGGTCAGTCAGTTTGGTGGAGGTGGAGTTTTGTGGGACGCCCCCGGTGCTGCCTTGCAATGAGGGGGCGAAAGGGGAGTTCAAGATGGAGGTGTTTTGACAAGCGGTCCATAAGGTTGAGCAGAAGCTGGTTGTGGTTGGAAGAGAGGAGTTGCAGAGGATGGGAACTCGACCCGATTCGACGCTGAATAAGTCTGCTGCATATTGATCACAAGTCTGCAACATAACGGGAAAAATGCAAATTAACATGTGATAGTTCAGTTTTTTGAGGTATATATAACTGTTTTTGCGATTAACGATTTTCGTGTGAGAGTTTAAATCAAACAGAGAGAGATACAACAGAGATTACGAGAGTTGAACGTTGTAATACTTGTTGCATAAGATGAACCTTTCTTCAATGTAAAACCAACTTTGTATTGTGTTGTCGTGTGTTGAGCGATTGTTTTGTTTCCATTCTGCGTTGGTAAAACACAAAAAACATACGAATGGCCGAGCGCCAAGTCAAAGACCGTTTTAACTTTCCTGTGAGTTTCATTTCTCTCAAGAAATTTGTACACTAATCCGTGATTCGAGCATAGTTCAATAGTAGTCAGCATGTTGGATCACAGTGTCTTTGCAATCCAAGGCCACGACTGTCAAGAAAGCTAATGCAAGTTCGCCGTGTCGAATTCAGTGAAGCTGGGATTGTGTCTAAACGTAGTTTTAGAGAGCACAATATAATGTGGTTTCATAATTAGCTTTATCAACTGCAGTATTACGTGACAAATCCAGAAATTCAGGAAATTGTGGCGAAGTTTAAATTTGAAAAAACCAGGTTCATATATCTAAAAAACTATTTTCAGAGAGTGTGAATAGATATGAAATGGGTACAATTCTGAAGCAAACAAAACACAGCCTAATTTGATAGAAACTAAAACAAGATAGGGAGAAATGAATTTGTTTTTGCCCAGTCCTTTTCTTTTTTCCATCACAAAACCAATTCCCAAACGCTAACCTAATTTAATCGAAAATGGTAAGAGCGAATAGCACTTGACCTTAGCAGGTACAAACTGGGCCTTTCTACGACTAGTAGTGGCAGAGATACCGAATTATAAAGAATTTATAAGGAAAATGCATTAGACTGTCAATAAGGCAGAAAAAAGAATAAGAAAAAAGAACAGAGTTTAAAAATTTGTTAAAACGCTCTGAAAAATGGTTAAGAGTGTATCAAAAACTGTGATTTGTTTGTATTCTTTTTACCTTACTAACTCAACAAGCTGTCAATAGCGTAACTGTTTATATAATGGCAACTTAAAGCTCGTTTGGATGGCTGCAATAGACATGAGAGATTATATTACAAATTTTGTTGAAGCCCGTTTTTATAACAATTGAATGCAATATTGATACTCCCCTACTAATTAATTTGATGAATTATACGTATGAGATAGATTTACTCATGACATGAAGTAACACATTATTGTTGGCTTAACCAAAAAAGAAGTAAGGCATGATCTTTAGGGCAAGTGCAACAGTGCACTTTTAGCTAGTCTAGCTAGCTCAAGACACAAAACACCTCCTCCAAGAGCCCCTACCCCAGATGAAGAGGCAAAAAGAAAATGGAACAATGGAAAGAAAGAGTATTTTAATAGGTAATTAGTAAAGTAGAGAGGGTTGTTGGAGGGTTGAAAAGGAGGATTAGCTAAATCCAAAAATATGAAATATTCATTAGTTATTTTACATTTTCATTGATGCACTTGCATAAACAAGATAATTATACTGTACTATAAGCATTTCCAAGCCGGGGAGAATTTAATAAATAAAGATGTCTTTCTAATCAGGGTATTCGGGCAGCTTACGCATCCCTACTAATGTTTGAAGGATCAATCCAGCATTTACTATCGGGAGCATTTCCTATTGGGAGACCGATTAAAACTAGAGCAGCGCCTCATTGAAATTATGATAGCAACTAGAAAGTAGCAAATTTGCCACTCCCTTTAGAACTGCATGTGAACAAAGATAGGCCACAAAGAGCAATATTACAAGAGATGCCCACTGTACAAAACATGGAAAATAAGAACTTACTGCGCAAAGAATTGATTTCACAAGAGTAGCACAACCGGAATCAGATATATTCATTGCCAGAAAATTCTTTCGCAGTTCCAAATCTTTAGCTGAATCACAGCAGACTTTCCCATTGTATGGACAGAAGGCCAGAGGGGTCTTTTGTATGGCAGGTGCCCCTGTTCCAATTCCGGACGAAAAAAACAGAACAAAAATTGATTTAATTAAAATAGATCAAAATTTTCATATACTACATATATATATATATATATATATAT
>BPLS01000144.1:1235922-1270883 GCA_019656275.1 Rhododendron kiyosumense | reverse complement strand
AGAGAGAGAGAGAGAGAGAGAGAGAGAGAGAGAGAGAGAGAGAGAGAGAATCCATTTGACATTAAACGCCCACAGAATGAAAAAGCCCCCAAAGAGACAAGTTAGGGAGAACATGATAATCTTAAGCTTTATCCATTTGTGCTCACACTGTCATCCATGATCCATCCAACTACTCTTTTCCCCTGTTTTTTTTAATAAAAAAGGAGGGAAAAGAAAGGCTATAATTCAAAAGCGTAAAAGACGAATCCAACTTTGGGTCTAATAAAGGAAGCACGCCTCATCAACCCTTTCATATTGCACTATATTGGTGTAATCCATTTCCAACACAATTAAGGTGGGTTTATCTGAAAACCTAGCACTTGTACAAATAGGAGACAGTACACTCACGAACAGAAGCTTGTGAAACTAAACTGCTACCAATGAAGGATTGATTTAGCGGTTGAAAACTTGGACTCGATTAGACAAGACCTTGGTCCAAGTGTCCATTGCCCCTTATTGGAGCTAAACATCCTAACACCGGTTGAAAACTTGGACTCGATTAGACAAGACCTCGGTCCAAGTGTCCATTGCCCCTTATTGGAGCTAAACATCCCAACACTACCTACACGTAACAACTTCGGCCCCGATATAGGTGTGGTTGAGTTCCTCACAGATAGCAGTGCGGTGTGACTGAATAATACTCCATGACGGAAGTGACAGAATACCATACTTGCACTTTCATTCAAGTACCCAAAAAAGGAAAACTAAACTGCGACTAGAACCTGGCCAATTGCTGAAGTGGGTAATTTTGCTAGAAAACCGACTCCGAATAAAAGGAGCTTCGAATCAAAAAGAATAACTGGAGATAAAACAGAAAGAAGGGCACGAAGGCGGCTTATTCGGAGAATGAAAAACTGGTATTGCCAACACAATATTTTCCATGTGCAAATCAGTGGCTCGCAAGGCCGACAGAAAAGGCTTGATGATGCCTACATGTTCAAATGACACAGAAAATCCAATTTAAAGAACTAGTTGGAGTTTAAATGAAAATCTATGGCTACCGTTTACAAAGAACCAAAAGTTCTTAATTAATCGTCTACAAAAACAAGGGTCCTTAATGGAGCATTCTCAAGAGCAACCAGCATTTAACCCAAGTTCCATTCAAAGCAGAAACATCTGAACCACCATCCTAAATGGCTTGTCGCCAAAAAAAAGTCCTATGAACAACTAATTGAGTTGTAAGGTCATCATGACTCGGCTGGTGGATTGGTGGCTTGAGCTCCTGAAGTATGATTGTTGTAAAAGTTCCCACCACCACCAACCCTGCCGCCTCTTCCCCTATTGCTATAGTAATTCCTAGGGTAGTGGTTACCAGGGTGGTTTCCAGGGTGGTCAAAAAATTGGTTGCGGCCATTCTGGTAGGGTCCACCTCCCCTGCTGCTTCCTCGTGCTCCACGGCCATTGGGGTAATAACCCCTACGGCCCCCACCAGCACCACGGCCGCCTCTTTGGTTGTTTGGATAGTTTCTCCGAGGAGCATACTGCTGCTCTTTTGACTCCATGTCGTTTGGATCCAGTGATTCTTCCTGTGGTTCCTCTACTTCTGTCTGAGACCGAACTTCTGTAGAATTTTCCGCCTCAAATTCACCCTGCAGAGTGCCATATTTCATCGCATTAACCAACAAATAAGTAACTAATACAGGATTGAATATGGTGCAATGGTGTACAAAATACCACCTTTTGAGATTCTTCCACAGGACTCGACTGATCATCATATGTTTGATTTCCTTGAAAGTTTGATGCCTCTACATCCTATAAATAGGTGCAAATTAGGTTACAATTGTGAAAACGAAAGAGAAAATTCATATCTAACACAAGTCCATCACTTATTGGGAAAAAAAAAGCAACTGAAACAATGAAAAAAGAATCAGACATAGTTGAAATTTTCTTTATAGTATTCAAGAAACGCTTGGCCCTTTTGCACTCGGTAATCATAACCAACTTCAAAAGAAAATGATAATGATATCACAGGCACACACAAAAACACAGAGAGACTAATTGGTTGAAGGAAAGAAAAGAGAAGAAAGAGATGAGTGGGAGTTACTTAGCTGAGTCGGTACTCAGAAATCTTTAAAACAAAGGAAGCAAACAATCACCAACTAATAAATCAGATGCTCAATCTTTGCCAAAAAGATTTAGATGGCCAACACATAGAATGTTGGAGTATTGGAAGTATTAACATTAAAAGGCACGAGGGACTGGAAGCAAAATTCTGTTCAAGGCAATGTTACAAGTCAAGCATCAATACATTGACAGTCAACCAATAGGTGATCAACTGATCCTTAAATCCTCCAATCAGTGATCCATTGTCCAATGATCCTAATTCCTTACAAACTAAGAGTATCCACAATGCTATAATCAAAAGTAAAAGATTTTTAAAGTTAACATTGTTGGTGCAAAATATGGCTCACAATGCTATAATCAAACTTAACAACCTCCTTAGAAATAATCAAATTTTGGGCTTTGGATAACCAAAATTAGCAACCTTTTGACAATAACCAAATTTAATAGACCCTACATATTCTTAATCAAATACACCAATTATTATACAAAATTATTCTCTCTTCTCTTTTCCCCTCTCTCTTTCTTTTCGAACAATATTTTGGAAAAAAAAATATTTTACTAAAAAATTAATTTTTTTTAGAAAATAGTTTTTTCCAAAAAAAAATTTCAAAAACTATTTTCTATTTCTAGTAAATAGTTTTTATTCGTTTCAAAACTATTTTTAGAAAAATTATTTTCTATTGTTCACGGTTTTTTGTAGTTTGAAAATATGAAGTAACAAGTTTTGGTTATCCAATTTTGATTATACCATTGTAGACATCTACATTGCTAGCCTCAGCCATCTCTTAGATGAATAATCAAAAGCTGATGTGACATCTTTTGATTATCAATTTTTGATTATAGCATTGTGGATACCCTATGTCTAATGTTAATGGTAGTTGTGTTTTTCTAATCTTACCGTGATAGAATTATATTTTTGGAGTTCTATATGAATTCTTAAGATAAATCTATATTAGTAATATATTATATATTCGACGTATTCCTAACGTATATGTGTCCTAGTTATTGAAAAAATGATGTATTTGTGGCGTGTCCATGTCTTTGCCTAACATTGAAGTGCATTCACAAATATATCACTACAACAAATTACCAATTTCATCTTCCAAAATATGTTCACAACAAATAAATTAAATTTCCTTCTCATTAATTTTTGCGGAATCTCCATTTCCCTATGAATCAACCATGGACTCAATTAGAATAACTATATTGGAACAACCAGAGTTGAGCACTATCAAAGTCCTAGCATGTACAATAAATTTGCTTAGGCAAACAAACGAATAGATGGAAACCTCTTGCATTCTACATAAAACAACTAGAGCCTTGCGCATAAGCAATGTCTACACACAGTACAATTTGATGCGTGCACTGCCATAAAAGTTGCAACAAACACCTTAATCACATTAAAATGTAAAATATACATAAACAAAATTGAGGAGATAACCCATTTAGAAAATATAAAAGCCATACAAAGTAAAAGTCATGTTAATTGCTAAAACTATGAGCCAACAAATGAAAAAGTAGTCTGGAAAAGACAACAAAGGTTTTGGTTAAATCAGGAGAAGAAAAATAACTTCAGTACCTTTTTGCAGCATAACTGCATAATATAAGATTGGAAAAGAGAAACAGAAGATTTTTCCAGAGAAACTCTTCTTCAAACTGTAATTGCAAACAGATTTCTAAAGAAAGAGTGAGTGATATACATGTGCAGAGAAAGTAGGGGTGCGTGTATATTTGCAGAGAAAGAGAAAACTGGACGCGGAGTTAAGTGTGTAGTCCCTATGTTGCCCAGCAGTTGAAGGGATGTGAAGGTCGTTAAGAAGTGGGTTGTCTGCCATGACACAATGGCAATTCTCGGATTAGGAAAATGTGAGGGGGCTTCAAAATTTTGGTTACACCAAACTGAGGTGTTTCCCTTTAATACTAGCTAAAGGCTACAGCACTCTGTAACATATAACCAATTCCCTTAAGATATATAACAAACAAAGAGAACTAGCACCAGATATTAAGAAAGAACAAACTTGTTCATCCAATAAGCATGAAAGGTAAGTATTCAAAAATAGTGTTTGGCCTACCTGCACCGACAATGAGACAAACTAATCCAAGTGATGGCACAACCACCAAAGAACCTATTCTTGGTATTTTGACTTTGATTCTGCTAAATCAATTACTTGTTGACTACAAATTTTCTATCTTATCTTATGCAGTTCCAAAGATATAAAATTCAGAACACAAGTAACTTAAAATAGCGTTGTCATATAAACCACTACCTCTTTTATGGAGAAATTAGTAAACACTATCTGAAAATAGCCACAAAAGGGGACATTCCAGTTGCTCTCCCACTCTTTACTAATCATGTAACCCAATGTGCCAAAAGAAGGCTACTACACAATGGCTGCACAATTAGAAAAGAATGGAAGGACTTTTTTTAGCGGACCTCAAAACTCACTAGTTTATCATGAAGCATGGGCCTAATAATAGCTAAATATGAGTCTTACTGAAAAGGCTATTTGAAAATTGACATCCACATCCAATATGAAACTAGCGATGACAGCCAATGTTTAGGCCTGCCCAAATGCTTCACACAAAGTAGTGTAACAATGAAAAATGGAGAAGTATGGTATGACAACTATAGAGACGTGCAAATGGAGACAGGGGGTGGGGGTCATCAGTAAGAGGAACCAACAGTTTTGTGATATTAGATGCTTCCAAAATTGGGTCTTTTGAACATAAGGGGATGGATATGCAGAAAATAGGCAAAAGGGAAGGGTAGTGAAGCTAAGTTACACAGGTAAAAATTACTTTCACATATGGCCTTCAGAACAGGGGGCTCAGTTAGGGATATGGCGAAATGGTTAACTTACGGTTGGTCAGCATACAAATTAGTGGCAGTCGTTTCATGAGGCAGGTTCTCTTTTCCGACAGTTGGTGCTTAGAATGGAAGTGTGAAACCTAGATGATGGGAGGTGGTAAGTCATGCAAATGGTAATCCAGAAGGAAAATAATGTTCTTGAAGACCAGTTTGTCTTCCGAATTTGAGTGAAATTGGAGTGATCCCTTGCTGATAGGGTCGTGCAATGTTCTACAGGTCCAAACTGTAACAAAGTGAAATAAAGAATTTATTTCATTGTAAAAGCAATTTGCAACAGTGGGTACAGTAAACAAGGACAAGATTTATTCCCCAAACCACAATAATCACCTTGCACCTCAAAATTCTTCAATATTGTTTACAGCCCCACATACGTACCTAAATGCACATATGTGCAGACTTGGACAGAAACCTGAAAGGGGGTATTTTGGGATGAATGTGGACGAGCAACAATCGAATCGTCAACCTGTAGGAATGACAACTGAAACGATATCTCGCCTTCATCATTTTTGTACCTACTGCTGTGTTTGAAGAACAAATGGTATATTTTCCTTCATTTTCTCAATCACAAGCAGAGGTCTGATTGAGATCCGCAAATTCAAAAGATAAAATATTATCACATGTACATGTGTTTCTGGTGGTACTGTGGTACAGTTCATGTGACACAAGATAAATTGAAATGCATATACGTGCGGGTTTCAGAGAGAAATGATCAGGTTCGCCCATGTAGATCAACCATATGCTCTGGGTTTATAAAAATGGTATTTTGGATGGCTCTTCTGATTTTACATCCTTATTATGGTCAATTCTGGTGGTTTCTACAACATTTCCCCTTCCGCAGTACTACTAAGTTCCAATCTGTGTTGTTCAGCATCCAAGTCTATTGGAGTTCCATTTTCATCTTACCAAGCAAATTGATTAAGGAGATTGAAAGCACCCTTGTGGCTTTTCTTTGGTCAGGTACTAAGCAAACATTCAGGGGCAAAGGTAAAGAGGGATCATCTCCGTTCCTAAAGAGGAAGGAGGGTTGGGGTTCAGAAGAATGGAACAGAGCAGCCATGCTTAGACATTTGTGGGCTCTATGCAAAATATTCCCTCCGTCCCAATTTAAGTGTACACCCAAAAGAAGTGTCCACTTTCAAAATTAACCATCAAAAAATGCCAAACTTCCAATTTTACCCCTAAAAAGTACACATTGATTTGCCAGTTTTTTTTTATATTCGTGTCATTTTTAGATTGACAATATCTTTCATTTTATAATATTTTTCATGATTTTGAAAACTTTGTATAATAAAACTAATTGAGATCTATCAAACAAGATTACATATTTTTTGTGATTCATATTGAAAGATATAAGTGATTTTCATACATATAATTACCTTCACAGTTTTTGAGGTTAATCTTGGAAATTTAGTGTGAAAATTTTGACTTCGTAAAATGCACAATTTCCCGTAGAGGACACTTAAATTGGGATGGAGAGAGTACATGATCAGTGTTCTAAATGGAGGCCGCCTAGGCGCTTGGAGGTACCTCGCCGCCACGCCAATACCCCTTGGCGTTTGATTTGGCGCCAAGGGAGATTTGGCGAGGTTTGGCGGCCTTGGCAGACCTTGGCGGGCTCGGCGGCATCTTTGGAGGCCTAATTTGTATACTATTAACATAAAAGGGCTAGGATTAAAAGTACAAAAACTAAAAGGGCTTATTATGTAATTTTACAAAATCATATCTCTATATATTACAATTACATTTACATCCCCATTCAACACTCCAATCTTGTTTATTTCTACTTATTGTCTTATTCAACTTAATTGCTAGTTGCTACTACTTAATTTCATTTGGGTTTGTACTTTGAAGTTTGAACATTAAACTTTGCATTATGGTTATGTAGAACTTTGAACTTGCACTATGGATACATAGAATATAATTTGATTGGATAATGGTTTGTTTAAAAAAAAAAAAACGCCGAAATGCTTGGCGCCGCCTAGGCAGCTTGATGCTTGGAGGTAGGTCTCCGCCCTACTAGCGCCAAGCGCCATTTAGAACATTGTACATGATACACTCTGGGTTAAATGGGTGCATACCTATATCATAAAGGAGCAGTGTTGGACCCCATGGAGATCTCTTGTGAAGCATCTTGGACCATGAGGAAGCTCCTTGGCCTTGGACACTTGAGTCAGCCTCTTGTTCAGTATCAAGCATTTTTTTTTTATGGTTGGATAACTGGCATCCTCTTGGACCATTATATGACAGGTTTGGAGAGAGAGTGGTATCCAATGTGAGCAGATCACTAAGGGTCAGGGTTGCTTCTATTATTGCTCATGGAGTCATACTGATTGGAGATGGCCTAGATTAAGAAACCCCTCTACTGAAGACATCATTGCTCAAACTCCTCCCAGTTTTAGACCTAACCCTGATGTGGAGATTCTGTTCTTTAGCTACCTCACCCTAGTGGCTCCTTCAGAGTCAAATCTGCTTGGAATGCTACAAGGAAGAGGTACCCAATTCAACCTTGGCACAAGATTATTTGGAGTAGGAATAATGTGCCTAGATGGTCTTTCATTTTATGGCTGGCTGTTCTTCAGCACTAAGGATAGGTTGAGGAGCTGGGGCATGCAGCTTGATGGTGTTTGTAGTCTATGAAATTCTGAAAATGAATCATATCACCACCCATTTTTTGATTGCTCCTTCTCAACAGTTGTTTGGCAGACCTTGGTGGCTAAGAACAGGGTTCATTGGATGTCTAAGAAGTTAGGGGAGGTGCTTTGTTGGTGTTGTTCCAATGTGTCTGGAAAAGGTCTCAGTTGCACTGCACTTAAATGTACCCTTGCTCCAACTGTTTATGGTTTGTGGCGTGAAAGGAATAATCGCATCTTTGGAAGTGTGGCCAAGAGGCATGATCAAGTGACTGCAAAAATTGTGTTCTGGAATAGGACATTTCCTTAGCTCAAGGAGAAACATAAATTACACTACTCAGAATAGGAACCTTTGTGAAGATTGGAGGCTTTCTAAAAGGATTTTGAAAACTGTATAGTTAGGCTCTGTTTTGAATCTCGTAAGCTGTTTTGTCTCTTGCTAATTGTATTCTTGTTTTGTACTAAGGGATTTTATCACTGAACCTTGATTCTTTGGTGGAGCTTTATAATATCTTGCACTTACCGGGGAAAAAAAGTTCCATAAGAATCAGAGATCTCATAGAACCTACACACAGTTTACTAATCCCACAGAAATAATCTGCTAAAACATCGCATGGCAGTCTGAAAAGGAGGAAGAGAGATGGTTTGGAAGAAGCGAAACACAATATACATCCCATAAGGACAAACACTATACTGAACTTTATTCACAAACAACTACTTCAAGAGGGATGAGAAACACGGATGAGATGACTGACAAGTACAAATGCATATAAACGTAATAACCTTAATAAAACAAGGATAGTGTCTTCCAATAGGTTGGATGGAAATAAACAAGTACGCCACCTAAAAAATCATCTTACCGCCTCATAAAACCCAATCCTGCACGGAAAAGCAACTCACGCAAAATAGAATACCCATGAAACAAAAAAATAACACTCAGAAACTAGTTTAACTACAATTTTTTTAGCAGCAAATGTTCTGGGAACAAAACAACAAAGTGTTTTTTACAAAAGAAGATGTTTATAGTTGATAGCCGACAATCCGAAAAGGTGGTCATAGATTTGTCATTGAGCATCACATGACCCCAACACATTAATCCACTTTTCAATCCCCCAACAACAAAGTCAAGAATTATTTGACCAACCAAAGACAAGACGCACCCTAATCCACTCAAATGAATTCAAATGGCAGAAACTAAACAGCAGGCAACGTCTAACATATATATATATATATATATATATGCTAAATGCAGCAGGTAGCTAATCATGACATAATCGAAATAAATAGGCAAAAATATATCACAAAAACCCCAACTTAAGAGGACACCATTATCTTTACCTTCTGCAGCTGATACTGCTCATCCAAACCTTCCACATGGACTGGCACACTGACTGGCCCCATGGATTCATGAACAGGTACCTGGAAAGAGGCATAATTTCCAGCGGCTGCAGCGGCCATTTCAACAGTAGCTTTCATCTCAGGCGTCGTGGTAACATAATCCGAAGCCATAATCTTGTTCAGCTTTGCTCTTAACCCAGCATCTACAAATCATCAATCATAGTCACTGTATCAAACACTGTCCATAGGACCCTTTAAATACGCTCATCCTAAAAGATAGCAAAAGAAAGACCACAAAAACCTAACAATCCTCCCTGAAATTTAAACATAAGATAACTACATGAATAACAACTAATAAATCTCCTAAATAAATCCTACAACAAATAACGATTGCACAAATACAATAGTTACAAACAAACAGTGAGTTCCTTCATGTTCCCTATCAATAACTCAACTAAATCAGTTCCTTCACGTTCCCTATCAATAGCTCAACTAAATCATAGTAACTGTATCACCTAATATATCAAAAAATTGTACGTAAATACGCTCCTGCAAAAGGACAACAAAGAAAGATTTTAATAACATATCAAAAAACTACCTAGAACTTAACAACAAAATACAGTAACTCTTAAGAATGATAACTAAATCTTCAAAATAAAATCCTAAAGTAAACAAATCAAAAAGCTCAAATACAAACAACCAGCAAGGTGCCTCATGTTCCCTATAAATCTAATCAATCATACGCACTGTATCACATACTATATCGAACACTGTCCATAGAACCCTTTGAACACGCTCCTACTAAAAGATAAGAAAAGAAAGACCACAAAAACCTAAAAATCCTCCCTAAAATTTAAAAATAAGATAATTCCAAGAATAACAACTAACAAATCTCCTCAATAAAATCCTGCAATGAATATCGATTACACCAATACAATAGCTCAAATACCAACAAACAGTGAGTTCCTTCATGAATAAGGATTACACAAATGCAATAGATCAACTACGAACAAACAGTGCGTTCCGTCATGTTCCGTATCAACAGCTCAACTAAATCATAGTAACTGTATCACCTAAGATATTAAATAAATGTATGTAAATATGCTCCTGCAAAAGGATAACAAAGAACTATTATAAAAACATAACGATGCTACACAAACACAACTGCTCATATACGAACGAACAGCGAGTTCCTTCATGTTCCCTATCAACAGCTCAACTAAATCATAGTCACTGTATCACCTAATATATCCAAAATAAGAAAATAAAAAATGTGCGTAATCCCCCTTAAATACCCTCCTGCAGAAGGATAACAAAGAACGATTATAAAAATATATCGAAGCGATTACTCTATCAATCAATATACAGTGAGGCGCCTCATGTACCCTATCAATCAATATACAGCCAAAACTACTCAGAAATCCAAAACGAAATCGCAATCTAGACATACAAGTGACGTTCGGATCCGAATCGATTGGATGGTCCGAGCGCAGCAGCCACTGCGTGGCGTTGGAGACGCATCGCCGCAACGCCTCCTTGTGCGAGAGGCTCGAGTCGACCGGCCGCGACACCACCAGCCCGCTCAGCGTCGAGATCGAGTCCAGGTCCTTCTCGCTCAGCAGATCCCCGAAGCTCGACTCGTCATCGGTAACATAATCATAAGTCAAGCAGCACCCCCGCTCGTGCGTCCGGGTCAGCATCGTCGAGGTGAAGTCGTTCTGTCCCTTGACGTCAAACATACTCCCGAAGTACAGCAACTTCACCAGATCTTCTATATCCTGCTCCCTTTCGGACTCCGTGGACGCGGGCGACGAGGACGCCTGGTGGTGGTGGCGCGTGACGGCAAGGTTGATTTCCTCGGCAAGGGCGGAGGCGAGGGGGGCGCGGAGCTTCTCGAGCTCTTCCATGGCGGCGACGACGTAGGGTCTGGAGCGGAGGACCTCTTCTTGTTCCTTGTTGAGGAGCTTGCCCTGGGCCTGGGACTCCTCCGTCTGGACGATGCGGTTGAGTTTTTTCTTGAGGGTGCGGAGGCGCTTGTTGAGGACGCTGAGGACGGGACCGTCGGTGGATTCTGAGACGGGCGTCGTTGCCATTGCTGTGTCGGGTTTTTTTTTTTTTTTTTTGGATGATGATTGGGTTGGACGGTGGGTTGGTTCCGCCGGTGACGGCGGTGGGGAGGAAGCTAAGGTTTTGCGAGGTTTTCGAGAGTTGTGTATGAAGGGGGAGAGTGGAGAGAGAGAGTGAGGAGAGAGAGAGGGGATGCACGGCGGATGGGGTTTGAGAGAGAGAGAGAGAGATAAAGAGGGGGAAGAGAGGCGGTCGGCCCTTTGGATTGTTAATGGGCTGTGTTTTTATTCCGATTTTTTTCGCCCAAAGGTGTGCCTTGGTTTGGTAATCAGTGACATGGGCTGGGTTTGGACCAGTACGTTTAGCTGCTTATACTCCTATCGACAACTCTCCGACCACGCATATTTTACATATGTGTCGATTTAATACATTTAATTATGAAATATGCTTCACACATGTGAGAGAGATGTGATTGATAGAAGTGATCCTAAACTCTTTTTTTTATTTGGTACAATAGAATAGAAAAAGAAACTACACTTATCTTCGAGGCTACTCCTCCCATATCCGTGTCCAAAAAAAGATGATTTTGTCACGGGGAATGATGTAGGATACTATTTTGTCCTCTTGATCAACTCTCCTCTTTGCAAATTTATCAGCTACTTTGTTGCCCTCCTCGAAGTGGGTGTTTAGCTGAATCTATCTTTTGAAAGCCGAACAACTGGTTTGTTTTGATGATTTCCAAAACATAAAGTACTAGCTTTGCTTTCCAAAAAAAAAAAAAGTACTAGCTTTATTTATTATTGAGAAAAAGTGTGTTTAAAGCATATCACTATTCATGCATACGTATCCTGTGATATAGAAGTCTCTATTTCTTATTTTATTTTGGTAAAATTCTATTTATTTCTCTTCAAAACCTAATTTTTCGTCCAAAAACTCTATTCTAATTGGTGTACAAATTTATTAAAGACTATTTGACGCTGATGTCATTTGAAAGAAATCCCACTACTCCAGTATATATTATTCTAAAAAATGGACAGAAAGAGTAATAGCTTTTTAATAGCACTAATCTACATAACAAAACAGAGTAGACATTTCAAAATGTCTGATGAACAAGTGCGAATCGCTTTACAGCTTAAATCACTTCTCTAGTTTTTTTAAAAGAAAATAAAAAAAGTGGTAACAGTGCAATCGAAAGATATACAAATCCCTATTCGCAAATTTTATACCTTGGTAATTTTCCTATACCTCACCTCAATCCAAAAACATAAAATGGGAAGAAAATTTAAGTTGAAGTGTTTGATGAGCAAGAATTAAGATTAGTACGGTATGGGGTAACTATTGGTTACGTGACTATGCAATTAAACTTTTGTGGCCGAACTCACAAATAATTCGTACACTTTTTTTTTTTGAACGGTAATTCATACACGTTTGAATTCAGATTTTAAACTCATAAACGAGACAGCGTTTTATTCAATTTGGAACCTATTAATCCATCGAAAAAGCTCAATGATTCAAGTGATGTGAGCTGCGATCTAAGCCCCAATTGGACTATCATATAGTATTATGTAAATAAAATCAGTTTAGTTGTCAATTTCTTTGGAGGATTTCGGTAAGGATACACCGTCCTAATCGACTGATATTATCTACCCACTGAATCGAGCGGTAAACCCTTCTCATCGGTTAGCCCCTGGATGATAAAATCTCTAGATTGATTGGTTAGGTTTGGCAGTGGAAATGGTCAAAAGTAGGGGATGATAAATGAGTCAATCAAGTCGAGCAGGTAGTTGATCAAACTTGATTTGAAAACTTAACGAGCTTCAAAAACATGTTCAATATTAGCTTGTTTATGAGACAAGTTAATTTCAAACGAGCTTTAATCAAGCCAAATATGAGCTGATTTCAAGTAGTTTGAATTTTTTTATATACATAAAATAAGCAGGACGAGCCTAGTTGCTTGTTCAAGCTTGATTTGTTTATATAACAAATCAACCTTGAACGAACTTTTAACGAACAAACACGAGCTCAGACTCGAATAGTTTAGTTCGTTTAGCGACCCTGATAAAAAGACCTACCAAACCGAACAAGCTAATTTCAGCAAACCATGCAGTTTCGATGTCATTATTATTTTTTGTAATACTAAATCTCTTGTCGAACAAGAGAATTGGGCGCAGCCAAATAGAATTCTTAAGGGTACCAAATGCTAAACTCTCTCTACAACAATCAGGATTTCTCTTAAGGGAGGGGAGCATCCCCTCCCCCAATTATTCCCCGCCCCGGATGTAAGAGTTGGCTTTTGGGGGCCAAGGGCACCCCCAATTTTGAAAAAACCATAATTACCTAGAAAAGTTTTGTTGGTTACATATAAAAAATAACTTGTCGGCCTCCCACAATTTCAAAATTTATCTAACAAATACACAATCTTTTCTCATTTGGTAGCACAAATCAATTCTAAGTTCTCTTGTGGGACAAAAAAAAAAAAGAAGTGCTTTTCTATGTCCTAATTTTATGGGATCATACCACACCTCAATTTCTCTGGCTCGTGATTAATTTTTTTTTCTCTTTGTAACGAGTATGATTGATTTTTATTTGTAAATTCATGTATGGCTCTTGATTTTTTCCCTCTTTTTAATGAGTATGATTGATTTTTATTTGTAAATTCATGTAAAATTATGGGAATGGTGTTTGCACTTGAGAAGACAATTATAATGTACATTTTTCAACTCGAGAAGTCAATTGACCACCCCGTATTGAATATCCTAGTTCAATCCCTGTCGCTCACCTCTCCCCCCATCTCCTCTCTTTCTTTTTGACGTCGTCGGAGTTAGATCCAGCATCCACTTCGCCCCCTCTGGCAACAAGGTCTGTTCGTCGATTTTGTTGTCAATTTAAAAGCCAAAGCGACAGATCTACCAAGACCAACGCTCAATGGTGAAAACCGATTAAGGTTGTTTTTTTTTTGGTTTTTTCCCCCTGTTGTTTTGTTCTCGCTCTCCCTTGTGGAGTGTTTCTCTTCCTTTTTTAGAGACGCTTTCAGACTACAAGTAATTGTAACAAGACTCACGGTTATATTTTTTAGCCGACTTAAGTTCTATCCCTGGGTCAGGGGAATTCTCCCACAGTCCCATTCAATAGACAATTTTTATCAGGTCATATGGTATCTTACACAGATACTCCACATAGCAAGTCAAAAATCGATGATCATTTTTACAAAACTTCATATCAATCGGAAACGCGTTCATTTTGCAACCACAGTGCAAACTATTCAAACACCTACTAAGTAGTAGCAGTTGCCTACATAAAATTGGTTTTCTATGACCAAATTGGATGTGCATGATTGCGCATCATCGGAAAACTACATAAACTGGCGTGATTATTCTAATATACCTTCCTCCTCTAGAGAGCCAAAAAAAAAAAACTAGCTCTAGATGTGTTAGCTGTAATGTTAACGAACAGATATGGTAGCCAGAACTGTTCACAAGCTTTAACATTGCTTGAAGCCGCGAGTTGTTTCGTTAGGTGAGACGACCCATTTGGAACAATCAATGGCCTCAAAAAATGGCAATCTTAGGCTTGAGATTTATGCCCCAAAACTACTCACGAGTTAAATTCTTCTTTGCTCAAATGCTTCGTTTGGCTCAAAAATCTATTTCTTCGGGAAGCCTGGCCATTCCTGAATACACATACTGCATCTCCTCTTTCCATGTCTGCAAAACCTCCATATTTTCAGTTAGGGCGGTACAAAAAAATCAGTGTTGCTAACTTTAAGGGGCGCAAAATGCCAAAAGAAGTTAATATTTTTATTACCTATTTCACAGTTTTTAATATACTTTCACATATTTTTGCACACTTTTCATATTTTTCAACACTTTTTGAACCTTAAACATTGTCCTCAGAGAACATATCTCCCCTCAAAGAAGACGGAAAACATAAACATTTCCTTGATGATGGAACAGTTAAGACGATGCCCATTCTCACTCTTGTCCATGTGATCCGTGATTCATTCACCAATTACTAGGCTTACTTAAGTAGCTTTAGTTACTTGGATAAACTTACATCATATCGGAAGGATATCCTCAAATCTGGTACATTTGACTGGTGAATATCATTTCCTTCAGGACCACTCTTGAAATATTTGCTACCGAGCCAATGCAGCTAAGTGTTACAAAATAAAATTCAGTCAATAAGATGATGGTTCAGACAACAAAACTTCAAACTTTTGACAAGATGCAGCAACCATGGGAAAGCTACCTACTTAAGCAAACTCCACTCCAGTGAAACAGGAAAATTTAATATTGGAACCTAATACTGAATGGCAAAATGAAAATACTAGCATCTTTGCAGTAAGACAAACTATAATCAATGCTGAATTTAATACTTAAAATGAAAATCATAAAAGTACACAACACACATAAAGACCCTATCCATAGCATTCTTGAACATAAAAAATACTCACCTCGAGGCTGTGTAATTTCACCAAAATTTTTACCTTAGTTGCATGAAGCAGGAGCAGGAGATCCAGAGGATATAGCATAATATAATGGTTGGGATCATTATAGGGGCGTGCATGTATATGTATATATATATCGATCAAAAATACAAATACTCCAAAAATATTACTTTTTGGTTAGTTCTTTGCAAAGTATAAGTAAATACTATGTCAAGGGGGTTCAAATCACACCTCGTAACACGCATTTTCACTGGCATACGGTGCTCATGATCATGCCATCTCAAATAACTTCCTATCATTGCTTTCAATGTTAGGTGTTAGTTCTACCTTCTTCCTAACAGATGCCTTTTTCTTTCTAATCTTCATTATAACACCTCTCACCATTTTTAACTTTTATATTTACACCGCACCTATTTATTTGATCTAACCTTCGATGAAATAGATCAGAGCTCATCTTTTTGCAGTTGCGTGCAAATTTGACTGCAATATAATGGGAAAGGAAAAGAAAGTTAGAGTGTCTAACTTCCTCGCATTTTTTCTGTTCAGTTAGCAGGAAAGTTGTGAGACCCACGTCTCTAATTATCCCACTAGAATTAGTTTTTCCTCAAAACTTGTCCTGCAGGAATTTTGTTTAACACTATTTTCCCACACAATTAAACAATTATCTTTCAACTTGCTCACAAGTTGCTTTATTAAATGAATGCAAAAAATAAAATCAATTCCTTTTCCATTACTTCAGCTCAGTAAAATTTTATCAGGAACAATTTTCCTACCTCAATTTCTTGACAAGTGAATGAAGCTTAAGTAAACGTTGCACATTGAGTTTTACTTTTTCTTCACTCTTTTTTCTTGTTTTGGTCAAGTTACATTCCATATATCCTGTCTTAATTCCATGCAACCAAAATCATTTTGATTCTAAAGTTTCTAGCCACATTTCTAGCTTAAGTTTATTTATGACTTTTGCAACAAAGATACATCAGGGGATACCATTTCTGAGTTGTTTAAACAAAATAACCTTTCAAAATAACTTGTCTACTAATGCTTGATCTCATCTGCTTTAACTAGCACTCCTTACCCCGGATACACATAACATACTTTAGGTCTCCACCTTTTGTTTCTCTTGCATTGATAATTAAAACATCTATTTTTCTCACCTTAGCTGCATGTGAGAATCCAGATTGATAGACTGAGTTTCTTGCTATCTCACAAAGGTCACAGGAAGTGAGCTTCCACACCTAACATACAAAGATTCTATAAGATTCAAGACCATGACTAGTGCAAATGAAAAGACGAGAAAAAATGAACCTTTGCTGCAACGCTATATTCTTCCACAAGAGGTTCTTTTGTTAAATGAATTTGCAGGGGATCATCAGTCGAAAGTGAAACATTTAACCCACGCTGGAAGAACATTGGAAATGGGTTGCGATGGTAGTCCAGGAAAAGAGAATTGTTACTCAGTGGCGACATGGCCAATCCAATCTGAAAACAAAGTCAGTCCAGGAAAAGAGAATTGTTACTCAGTGGTGACAATGGCCAATCCAATCTGAAAACAAAGTCAGTCAGCGGAAACATTAAGGGGGAGATACTATTACAAAGTACAAGGGTGGAATGCATAAAGGAGGAGATAGACGGCACAAGAAGGATCGTCAATAAACAATATACTTGGAACATAATTGATGAAGGAATTAAAAAGAACAAACAAGAGATCAAACTCAAAAACACGCAATATAGAGAAAGCTCTCTCTTTTCTTATTATCAAAACTCAACCAACTTGCCTTATGTTCTACAACTCAATTTATAATAGAAGAAACCCTAGGTACTAGGAAATAAAGGAAAAGAACTAGCTCCCTCTGAAGCTAGGCTGGCACTTAGGAAGCTCGGGCGAGGGTTGCCTTCCGTTATCTTGTTGTCATGAAAAAAGGGAAATCAAATCAACTCAAATCAGGAAACAATACTGTAGATTACCCATTTTTTAAATTGCATCATTCCTAACAAAATACCAAAATCAGTTGAATAAAACTAAGTAGTATACAACTGAACGTAAGTACCAGTTTCAAAAAATCCCATCTGCATCAAGAACTCTTTTCAGTTTTCACATGTCCTCGCCCAGAAGAAATCCCCCAAGAAATTGGATACAGAAAAACATTCACTTTGTTTGGTTGAAATTTTAGAAAGTTATTTTTGAGAGTTGAGTGGTAATGAGTGGAGAGAGATAGAGAGAAAAATTTATTGAAAACTGTGCTGAGAGTAAAAGTTACTGTCAAAATGGTGAACCAAACGGAGTGAATATATATGCCCCATAAAACACCATTTGCAGTAGTAGCATTGCTATGACAGTGACGCAAATTGATAGAAATGAGACTATGATGATAAGTGAACAAGCATATGCATGGTTGGTGAATGGTGATGTTACAAACACCAACTCGCTCCTATTACCATGGTTGGTGAATGGTGATTGGGCACATGATTGTTCTGTGAACATGATGTTGATTCCTTGCTCCTATTAGTCTTGTATCATTTTCAAGATTAATGAAATTTTTTTGCTGTTCAAAAAAAACAAACATGAACTCGCAATGAACTAGAGATGCACCAGAATTCACCAATATCTCCAGCAGTCAAAGAGAGATGACCACAAGCATATATCTAGAATAAAAATCAAATGAATGGTAAACAAGCATATGCCTGGTAGGGGACCTAAAAACACCGACTCGCTATAAACTAGAGCTGCACCAGAATTCACCAATTGCCTCCAGCATTCAAAGAGAGATGACCACAAGCATATTCAAAGACTTAAAACCAAATGACAGTCATGCATATCTCATAGTTGTCTGCCACCGGCCCACCATATCTCCTTCAGGCTGAGGTGGAGAATTTACAGAGTTTTTCAACAGTTGGCATAGTATGAGATACACACAAATACCAAAATGTTTCACCCCGTTAGCTGAAAGAAGGCAAAGCAGGCAAAAACAGAGAAGTTAATTGCGGTTGCTCTGCTCCATTTTCCAAGTGACACATCCCATTCAAGCCAGCAAAGGGCTGTGGTTGTACACTATCCATGCAGTACACAAGTGTGAAAACACAGTTCCTCAAGAATAGTTAGTTCAACGCCAGTCAAACAACCTACCTGAGCAAGGTAATACAAATACTGCAAAACAGGAGATTTCCGCAAAATGATCCCATGAGAGATATTATGGCATAGAAGGAAAGCAGCAGCCAAATGGTCAACATCACCTGCCTGTGAAGATTGTAAATATTTTAGGCAAATTTCTAACATCGTAAAAGAACTATAGGCGAAGCAAAGGAAACTAAGACAATAACCTCCCCACAGTGTGGCCGCAACCTGATTGCTGGCATTCCTTTTGATTCACGAAGCTGGGAAGAAAATATTTACAAAAGATAACCATGAGAAATCCAGTTCACCATGACAGCAGAAAATATAACATTATCCCCAAGCAACAACTTGAAAAATAGCATGCTGAAATTCACCAACTTAACTAAATCATAACAGCTTAAAAAACCACATGATCAAGTGACCATCAGATTGGACTGGTGCATTACCTGAGCTGCCACCCTTTCAACGTATTAAAGCAATTAAAACTGTGCAATGACTGAAAAGAAACTAAATGCTGGAGGTCAAAGCTGGGTGGTTCAATTGATCAACTTAACAAAAAAAAAAAAAAACTACAAAGTGTAATAAAGCATGCATGTTATACTTAGTAAAGAGAACCAAATTTAGGTTAATCGTGGAGGAAGAACAATGGATTTAGGAGAGGCAAAATGTTGAGCCTTATCCTGAGTGTGTATAGCTGTATATTGGGATGAAAATTTCCCAAAGCTAAAGGCTGATCAAGTAATCAACATGGATTAGAGACCCGTTCATTTGATTTTGAGAACAATATCAGGATAATGCAGGAGGCTTTGAAAACATAGGAGAATTCTGTCACGATGAATTCAACTATGCTGAAGTTGCATTTGGTTTGACCTTAGTGCAATTCATGTTTCCATATTTTTTAACACTATTCCAAGTAAGTATTACCATGCATACATTTTTCTCTATTACCATGTGTACATTTTTCTCTCTTTACCCACAACACATTATCCCCTACACGAAAAAAATGTCAATATCACCAGAAACCATGAAAATTTTCTGCAAACCTTATTGAGCGTATACAAATTTGCATAGCAATAATAAGCATAGTACGAATATGCAGGGTTGAACTCATTTGTCCATTCAGCAGGCTTTGGCATGTGTTTGGTTGGACGTCTTTCTGGTTTACTCTCGTCATCTACGAGGTCAAAGCCCACAACCTGCATACAGATGCCAAGTAAGCACCTTCCATGGGCAAAAATTAAAACACAACATTTTGTTAGTGGGTAAAGTTATTGTGCATATGCCACTTGAGATTGCCAACAACTCAAATGCATGACATTCAAGCACAACATTATGTTAGTGGGTAAATTTGTGGTGCGTATGCTACGTGAGATTGGCCCATATGACTCAACTACAAGCTACTGCTAGTGGAAAAGAGTGCAAATACACCAAAGATGAACCAATGTAACCCAATCCAGGTGAAAATATTATAAGCATTAATCGTAAGTTCTTAAATTAAGAAGTGCACCAAAGAAGAGTAAGATTAAAAACTCGCACAATATTGATTGTCCTGCATATAGTATGTACAAAAACAGAATTACTTGAAGTCTAGAAGACAACAAGTTACCATTCAGCAAAATGGGAATTTTTTAACTTTCATAGAAGATGAACCTGTGAATCCTAATTATTAGCAATCAAAACTTTATGCTGAATTTACAAAGGTATTTCTGAAGACATATATCTATCCAAAAAAATGACCTATGTGTCATAAATGTACGAAAGTTGAAACACTACAAACTCTTTTGCTATTTGTATCAATCTTTTGTGTTCGCGCTGGTTGTTGGGTTCTACAGGCTCCCAAGTATAGGTTTGGCAAACCACACACAAATATTATTTCAATTGTCATGCCATTATCAATGATTGTACAGTTGTCCTTCACATTCAATGTTGCATGTTCATTGGACACTTGTTTGCTTGAATCCAACTCGACCGCTATAAGCTTCAAAGCACTCCAAGTGGTTCAGAAGCATTCCGGGGAGTTTAGTAGCGATTTTAAGAGTCTACAATGAAAAATTGGAGAAGTTTGTTTCAACTACCCCACTTGAGCAGTCTTCGGAGACCTGCAGGACTACCAATCCAGATAGTGTGAAACAAATCCAGAGAGTTTTATGCTAGTGAATTCAACAATTGCTTGAAGGAAAACAGACGTTCAATCTATGCATCCCCAGGATGAATCTACCTCTTGAAAGCTAAACCACCATCAGGCCACTAGAGTTGAAGTCCTTTGGAGGATTCCAAAGGCAATTGGAGTTCATGGAGGTCTCCGCTGGAGGAAACTTGCACGGATTTAAGGCAAGGAATGAAGGAACTCAAGCAACCAAGCATGGTGAGGTGGCAAATGAAGATTCAGCCAGAGGGGCTTAGGTCCAGGAGAGGACTTTCCCTGGACTATGTCCCGTTTTTCACCTGTCTGGGGTCTTCCAAGAAAAAAATTGCTTGCACCACTCTATTGATTGTTTTATTGATTAGACTGCTAGAAATTGGAATGGATCTATGAGAATTGGCTTAGATTAGATTCTATTTAGTCTTGTTTGTCAATTGGGTAACTTGACTTGTTCTTTGATTTCAGGAGGTTATCAAGTAGAAAACAACGCCCTTGATGCTAGGGGAATTTCAGTTATTGCACTTCTTTGCCCTTCAAATCTATTTACGCATGGGATTTCACGCTCATAATTAATAAACAAAAGAGGAGACGGAAAAAAAAAAGTGGTTTAAGTTGCCAATTGACTCAATTACAATGCTCTGGAACAAAAATGTGAACTACTTTGATTCTTCGTACACAATATTCTAGGTCAATACGACAGCTGCATAACATAATTCTGTTAACACTTTATACATAAGAACCAAATATGTGGGTTGGACAAATAATGTCGTACATATTTTAGTAGATTGACACGGACTGATTTTTGCTATCATGCCTCATCCTGGTACCCGTTTATGCTGCAGAGGTACCTAATACATTTGTGAACTGAAGGCAGGAAATGGGGCTAGAAGCAGGTTACCTGTCCGCATATCCAGATGCAGCTCAGTAAGAGGACCTTTATATCCTACGGATTCAGATTCATTGACTAATCTGTTTAGGTATCATGCCTATCTTTTGTATATTGAGATGGACTGGCGTTTGCTATCATGCCTCTTCCTCGTACATGCTTGTGCTGTAGCAGAATGTATTATTTCTGTGAACCAAAGGAAGGAAATGGGGCTTGAAGCAATACCTGTCTGCATATTCAGATGCTGCTCAATAAGAGGACCTTTATATCATCCAGATTCAGTTTTTTTTTTTATTTCATAGCTATCAGCAGGAGCAGAATATGTAAGCCACTTTTGGAGCTTTTAGTAACGAATCCTCTAGACTATAAGATGGAGTGGGTCCCACGGTTGTAGGGAGTTGGATGCGATCAGTTAAGCTGAACCCAGGTAAAAAACTGACCCACATCTTGTCCCAGCTACCATAGTAGAAGAATCTAATTATACATTATCATTCACGAACCATGACTCATGCCTAGATGGATGCGAGTCCTCTGGTGGATTTATTTTGGGATACAATCAGTGATGAATCTTGCGAATTGGTTCACATTTTACATGCAATCCTCAAAACTTCAGGGTCCCACAAACTCCATCATAGGCAGAATTTGTTCTCCATTTGATGATTCGAGGATTTAATAGGACACACTATACAGACAGAGTTCTTTACTATTTTTCAAAGTTTTTCTTGAGATACAATGTCAAAATGTTTCTAAGGGTATTTAAGTTGGAATAACTTCTATTCATGAATTTGTTGCGTTGTCTATGGTAGAACCAACCCGATAAGCTAGCTCTTGAGGTGAGGGTTCCCTCTCAAGCATGTACTGCACATTACTTAAATATCAAGGTGATATGGGAATTGGCTTCCCATAATTATCTTAATGCCATCAGTATAACCTAATGCCATATTGTAAGATGGTATAATTCCGATCAAAACCTCATCATAATTGACCAATGACCATAGATAAATCTCGAATGTCGTAAAAGCAAGAGCACAAATTAGGCCAAACAATAAGCTTTTCAAGGACTAAAGCAAAATCACAAATTGGTAAGAGACTATGTCCGACAAAAATTCTACCCATGCAATAAAGTTCACACCAGTAAACCATTTAAAGCAACAAAAAGGAAATAATTGACTTATTTTTTTAGGGAATGAGATAGCAAAAAAAGTAGAAAGGTGATCAAACCTGCATCAGGAACATATGTAGATGAGGATGAGAATTCGGATCAACTGTGACTTCAAAAAGTGGAATAAATACATTGTCTAAAATATTCTGAAATGATGTAGCAGTTCCCATGCTCTTGTACACGTTGTATAGCCGAGGGAGCTGCATTTATGTTAGAATGAAAAATTTGTAGTAACCTCTGACAGCATGTAAATCACGGAGTACTTAAAAAGCTACTATATATTAAGAGAAAAATGTCAGAACAGAAGTAGCCTTCCATCTGACTTCCAATGCAAAGCATAACAGAAAAGTTATCTATACAAGGGAATTAAAAGACCGGAGACAGAGAAACAACAGATCAAAACTGAGATAGCTCTCAGTGTTCTCGATAAGCACATGAGAGTCATAATTACTTTGTTTAAGAAAACTTAGTTCCACCACGTACCATGATGAAATATCTTCAATGTATTTCAGTTGTAAAATCTATTAAGGCTCCAGAGAATATAATTTCAACTTACTTTATAAAGTGGAAATCGACGGGCAGCTTCTAGGTTAAAATAACTGGTCATAGGAACAACTGACATAGAATCAACATAGAGGGGTGTGGAGAATATTTGAGACTTTACACTTGGTTAAGTGGCCCATCAACTCGTAGCGAAAATGCTAGTTGGAGTTTTCGTATATAGTTGAGGAGGTGGAATGATGGTCTCGCAATCAAATCATGCCTTTGTGGAGGAAGGCAAATTCTTGTCATTGCTATTAACAAGAGGATAGATCTAAAGAACGAGGCAGTACATTCAATGCTATTATGCAAGTTGAGGACGGCATATACATGGACGTATTACAGCTGTCCCTGATAACAATTGCGTATCTGTTTTAAGACTTGAGGATGGAAGGAGATGTGGCTGAGGTGGTTTTGGTCAGAAGATGGTTTGTGTTGTTCTTCAAGGATGAAAATTAAGTGTTTGTAGTTTGTTAATGTAGGTTAGCTCAGTTGGGACCCCAAGGAATTATCTCTGTTGGTTCAGATGAAGAACATAGCGCGGAAGAAGTCCAGCCAGACTGTCATACAGGGTAGAAAGTTAGGACCTCCGTTGCATTCCAGAATCAGCTCCAAAGACTGTTGAAGGTTTTCATTTAAGAGGGAAATTTCAACCGTGCCAGTTGGGAACCATTTCTAAATGCATGCGCGAGATTAAGGAAGACCTTTGTGGGGTTAAGAGTCATTTTGAGAACCGACCGCCCCTTACTCTAAAATTTTGTGGATAGGAAAAAGAGATTAGCATCTGGATTTGAAATTATCCATATGCAGCTTCACTTAATATATTGGAAGTGAGGGGTCTCAATGATCCTGATAAAAGAACAGCAATCAACAATATCACATACTAATGTTCCTAATGATACACAAACATCAATCAAACATGGCCCAACCAAAAAAGAAAAACAAGTACCAGATACCAACATTTTGGAGGGGCAATTGTTCATGTGAACTGCAGCTACTCAAACAAACACAAACATAGCAAGTTACCTGGATTAACCAAACAACATTCTCGCTATATAGTTCATTGTTAATGAACCAACTTGCCAGCTGATCCCATTCACTTTGTTTTCTTCCATAGATGGAAACCCTATACTCTGCCATCTGGACATTGGATCATTATAGATGTTAGATTTTCCCAGCAACAATCATATATATTCCAAAACAACAGAGTAAACCTAACCTCGATATACAATACAAGGTCAAATAACCAGCTATTATCTAATGGCAGGTACATCACCTTCACTGAAACCAACGATTCTAGAAATTGGAAGTACCTGCATGGCTCGGGTCTGGGTGCCGTCGAGTGTTATGTATCTCCTCTATCACATCGAAAACTAACCATGACACAACTAGGAGGGAAGTATATGGCCCCAAAGCCGTGATATATGGAATTTATTCTCTTCTGTTCTACTGGAAGGAACCAAGTAGACTATTTAACAAATATTTATCTACAGTTTTTTTTTTTTTTTTTGGTAAGTAGTAAATTTTAATTGAAAAGGCATCAAGGGGATGCCACCCATGTACGTATTTCTCTAGCGAAACGAAAATTACACAATTTGAAGTTCCATTCTAAGGCTCCATTCTCCTAAACTTTGTCTAAAACTTTCTTTGGTATTTTTTTACTTTTCATAACTTTTTGTTGAGCTTTTCATCATAATTTTTGGGATTAATCATTCATCCCAACGAGAGGAATTAGAGAAGTATAAAAATGAGGGCCAATATTGAAAAAACTTTCATATAAGACGAAACTTTAGATAAAAAAAGACCGTTGTTTGATATTTTTTTTTGTCTTTACTGATTTTTTTTTTATTTTTTATTTTGGTCATAATTTTATACTTTTTAGACTCCTCTCGTCGAGATGGATAATTAATCCAAAAAACATGAGGCGACTCAAACAAAAATTCAAAAAAGATGAACAAAACACACAAAACGAAACAGATAAAAAAGTTAAGGAAAATGGAGCCTATAGGTAAATCAAGCAAACTAATAAATACAGGAAGATACATCCCACAATGTAGGAGAGAATATTTACCAACCCGAGTAGGTTCTCCCCAATGAAATGGAGTATGCAATTACAAATAGCATCCTACAAGTTTTCTTCCCAATGAGTGGGCAACCCGAGTTAGTTCTAAGCACCAACCTTCAACCCGGTAACTATTTTTGAGGACCTTACTTAAAGTATTTCATAGGTCTACCTAGTCGCCATAGGCTCTTGGAGAGGTTAACTGTTAAGGAATTGTAGTCCCACATTGCTTGGGAGTGGGATGGATCTTCAATAACATGAAGGACCTCTCCTCCACTTATTGTCAATTAGTTTTGAGATAGATATAAAATTTCCACAAGTTATCAAAGCGGGGCTCATTCCACCCCCATTTTAAATTTACAATCCACACCCCATGATGACAGACCAACGAAAAGGTTGCACAATGATAGACCTAAAAAGAGGCTACACGTGACAGACCTCAAACAGGCTGCACTTAAGGGGGATATTAAGGAAATATAGTCCTACATTGCTTTGGAGTGGAGTGGGTGATCACTTAATAACACGAGGGACCTCTCCACTCGTTGCCCGTTGGTTTTGAGATGGATATAAAGTCTCCACATTAACCCATAAGGCTAAGTATAGATGAGAAATACTCCCTCCGTCCCAATTTGTTGCGCCTATTTTGACTTCATGTAATTTAAGGAAAGATTATAATTACATCGATTGTGTCAATTTTACCATTTTACCCCTTTGTAACTTATGACTTTTTGTCAACTTTCTTGTCATGTCATTAATATGCTCCAATCTCCTTTCAAATCAAGTTCAAAATTTGAATTTGGGAGGGAGAAATGAGGGTAATATGGTAATATGGACATCCAAAATTGGAAAGTTTTGAAACAAGCACATCATTTTGGGACATCTAAAAAGGAATAAGGACTCAACAAAGTGGGATGGAGTGAGTATAAGAAAAGCAAGAAACTGAAAGATAACAAAAGAGATCCACATTTCAAAAACAATATATGGTTACACCTGGTATTTGCTCGCTTCAAGATCTGATAAAACCTGCTTTGTCATCTCTGCTAGGAAACGACCTGAAATATTCACAACACAATTGGAATTAACAAAAACTCTTAATGTGTAATTCAAGTGCATGAAAACTTGAGAATCGATTGTATGTGCTTTAGGTTACATCATCCCAAATCTCTGCATCGTTGTTAAATAGAACGTAGGTAGCGATTCTTCACTTTTCAGTCCTTTAGGGGTTTCACTCTTCACACCTTCAATATTTATACTTCTTGAACTACTAGATTGGTGTTCCCTTTGTTAAGTTTTATCCTACTTATCTACACCCTTTAGACTCCAACATTTCACTCAATATTTCTAGTTTAGCATTTACTCTTAGTTTCATCCACCAAGACAATATCATCTACAAACATAATCCTTATATGCCTAGTCTATTCATCCATACCAAAGACAAAAAGATAGGACTCCCTTATAGTGATTCGAATTCATCAGTCTCTGTAGTTACAACCCCAACAAACATGTGCTTTATCACATCGAAAAATCATAAACCTCTTAGTCAATGCCTTTCTCTCCACCATCCACCATATGTTATTTTCTAGGGAGCCTATCATAAGCTTTTCTTAAACTTATAAAAACTATATGAGTGTCTTTATTTGTCCACATCAAACCAATACAGGGGAGAAAATAAATGCATATTTGGCAGTCTTCCGATAACATTGACAACAATTAATCTGGTACTAAAATTTTGTCAAAGCAAGATGGTTAGATGTCACACTGCCAGCCTTTTGAATAGAAATTCAAGCTTGAACACAGGAACTTCATTATTTGTAACATCCCGTCCCACATCGGAAGTCTACATGGGTGATCCTAGGTATATAAGGAACCATGTGAGCTACTACTAATAACTTGAACTTAAACACTTTGGGCCGTGTGGTTAGGCTCCAACAAGTTACTGGGCAGCGGTCTACATGGGGCATTATAGTATTTCAGATAACACCTTTTCCTGCCTTCCAATTTTCTATATGCAGCAAGTATTCAGAAGGTTGTTTCTAATAAATCCATAACAAGAAAAAACTTCAAGCTATTTTTGGCCCAATCTTTCCATACTTCCAGAACTGAAACTTATCAACAAAAAAAGAAAATACTTCCAGAACTGAAGAACACTAGCTTTCTATGACGCAGTCAAACTTAACTTTGTATTAAAACTAAAACCAACTTTTGCAGAATAGTTCATGAGCATCGACAAACAAATCTGGGATGATAGCTAAACAATCATATAAATCAAAGACAGTGGTAGGAAACCCTTTTGGTTCCTTCCTAGAAAATAGGATTTCAAGGAGACTTGTAATAGATGTGCCAGAGCACAATATAACTATTTGGAAATGAAATTATTTTTTAGTTACTGAACACTCGTTGGATATCATTACAAGAAGTCGGTTAAGAGTGAATAAATTCCCATTAACTTTCTAAGATTTCATATTTTGTACACTTTTCCCAAACATTTTTCGAATTCTAGTTCCTGCATTGTTCTTCTTTCCCATTTTAAAGGTAAGACCTTCGGTAAAAGCGGGTCATTTTCTCTCGTGAACTTTCCAAAACTGAACAAAACAAAGAGGAAATCAACACATATGGCATACAAAGTGAAGCAACTTCTATTGCAAATTTAATTATATCTCCTGTCCCCCTAAGTTTTTCTAAACCATCAAATCCAACACCGGCAACAATCCAAGCTAAATTTCTCTTCGCTATACCCCATAGGCCATACCTTGGATGAGATTGTCCTGCTTCAGAAAGATCTCTCTGAGTCTGCTCTGTCCACAAGGATTATACTTGAGATTGAATTTGTCAAATCGATGAAATGTGCTTTTATCAGCATGAACATCCATAAGATCAACATTAAGGTCATGACTGCAATGCAATTGCCAACAGTCAGAGAGAGAAGAGTTTACACTTCTGAAAGATAAGACAGGAACAATATAATCATGCCAACCCTGTTAGCTGCAGGCTTTCAAAGACTTCCTTAAGTGTAAAATACATTCCATCACGAAATATGACAACCTGCAAAATGGAACACAAAGCATAACCAAGGAGCATTGACTACAACAAAGTAAAAACAAAGTCCTTCAAAAGATACCCAAAGCATGGAAATTTTCATCTCGGCTCATCCAAAATCTCATAAATTTAAGCAACAGGCTGAAGGGATTCTACACAATGAGTTCAAAGTTATATACCTCATCTGGTTCGTTTCTAAGTTTTGACTTAATGAAGCGCAGGAGCTGCTTCTGGTTCATGCACGCAGAATGATGGACGTGTGTATCAACTTTTCTGATATTGTAGAAATCACGATGAGGCGCGCTCTTCTGAGCTAGGAACTCCCTGTCTGCCTTTACTAACAGATGAAGGCGGAATTTCTGTGTGGAGGTCAAGTTGAAGTCATAAGCTCAGATCACAACAAATTGTACATAAATAGAATTCCAAATATCTGAAGGATATCACCTCCTCAAGAAATCGCAATCGGTGATGGCATGCAGAGCGAACATTTCCAATGGACATAACTTTTAGGAGGTGATGCATATCGGTGAAAAACATAGTTGAACTTGCAACAGGGAAAAGATTTGTGGCATCTGTGAGAGAGAGAGAGAGAGAGAGAGAGAGATTGAAGATACTATCTTAGGAAATTATATAACCATGTCCAATTGATGTGCTTTGCAAAGCTTACCATTCTCACTTGCATAAACACGTACAACTCCATCTTCCATCCTAAAGTGGTGCTGCTTGCAAATTAAAAGAAACCAATTAGACACACAGTGTGAGAGTTAAGAGCACTGATTCACCACATTGGTTTTTGCAAAGCGAACACAGGAACCTAAATATAGGAAGCAAAGGCCAACTCACAGCAGTTGCTTCAACAGGGACAAAGCAAAGTGGATCACTATTCACTCCTGATGCAGAAGATCCTTCCACAGGTGCCTTCATCCATGGAGCAACATTTTCCCTGTAGACGTACCTCTCTCGCAAATCCAAACAACCACGAATCATCTTCCATACTTCCTCCTCTTCTTTGTCTGTTGATTCTATTATCAATAATTTGGAGAGGGAGAAGGAAACCAATCAAGTAAACAATCAGAGTTGGAAGAAGCACGAGCCATAAAGGTTGACCAATTAAGGAGATGATACATCACTACATCAACATGTCAGCAAACCATCGATTTAATAAACAAACTGGACAAGAAAAAGACTTCAAAGCAGCAAGACCCAATCCCAGGAAGACTACTATAAAAAGGGGAAGTTAACACTGCCGAGCAAAAAATTTAAAAAAGGAAGTTAACACTACCATTCATTGTTGTCTGGGGTATAATATTATTGGTGACAATTGGATCATTTCCCACGGCATGCATCAAGGCTGTATCTGCCTTTCTAGCATCATGCTGAACTACATTTTCTTCTGCTTCATTTGCAGTAGCTCTACATTTCTGATCTGGAATACAGCTACTGTAGTCAACTTCAAATGGAGGAGCGGATACATTATGAATGTCGGAGTTGTTAGCCTGCAAAAATCAATAAATGAAGTACCTTAAACGATATCCATTGAAAATTCTCAAATTCAACAGGACTAGCTTAGGAACTGAAAGACATCAACTTGTAGCGAGCCGATATTCCATGGACTCTTCTAAACGTATGAAGTACCACATTGGACACTCTGATGAGAAGATAAGGTTCAGGATTTTTTTATTTTTTTTTTCTTTTTGTGGATGTCAACATTCATCTAACAAGCATAGTCACTAATCAGTAATAGAAATTTACCACAAGTTTAGATACCACTCCAAATCATGCAAGGAAATGTTTTAGGATACCCTGTGAACACCATTTTGCTCAGTAGTATTTCAAGAAATATGAATAATAATGTTTCATCATGTGCTGGGACATGAGAACTAGATGAATCAAAACTTGGACAAATAGCCACTCCACACCTACACCCATGTGTAAGTAGCAACGGACAAAGAGATTATGGTATACTAGTATAAACAATCAGCACCTATTGAATTGCAGTAGACCACTCACTTCACATGTTCAACTGGGGACTAACACCAGTCAAAGTGTTTCATACAATTCACTGAACCAGTATATAGTTGCTTAACATGCAATGTAGTTGTGTCTTCTGATAAGTAAAGATTTAATAAGAAATCCAAAAGGAGACGTTGGCCACTTACATCCTTGAGCATGGCTAACCAAACTCTAACTGAAGGCCATAAGAATAACATGCAAATTGACATATCAATTTCTAAGTTTTGGCTAACGGACAGTTCGTCTGAAGACCAGCATCACTGTCTAAAGCCAATCAAATCTCCACTTTACTCTAGCTACAGCACAAGCTCCGTTAACAAGCTTGAAAACTTCTGCAGCTATCATAAACTAAAAAGATGCTACATACATGCAAATTAATTATATCAGCTGAACAGTTGAGGTTCTCATAGGTGAAGAGGACGTCCTGCCCAGTTGAAACCTCCGTTCCATCATCGTCAGAATCTCCTGTACTATCAAATGCATAGCCATGCGAGGATCTTGGAGTCATCAGCCTGCCACCAGATCCAACCCGGATCTTAGAACCAGACTTATTCACATAGTGATCCTGTCCTGAACAATGGAAACCGGATTACAAAAATGATGAAAGATGAAATAAACCTATTTATGAAAATGAAAAAAAAGGAGGACGAAGGAAAAACTGAAATGGGAAAAAGACAGTTCACCTATTTTAAATATACTTGTCACTGACAGTGTCCTAAAAAAAAACAGACAATCATTTAACTGTTAAACTGATGTTGATTTGATTCTCCTATAGTCCTATACCAGTTATACTAATACTTGGACCTTGACATAATAAGTTAATAACTTCAGCAGTCGAATTTCTTTGAAAAAGCAGCGATTCCGAGTGCTTTCTACTGGTTTAAGTCCCAACCATTCCCATCTTGCAGCAAATCTCACAGTCGAAATTCTCAAAACTTTGCAGTTGAAACTCTTGATACATCTCTCTTCCAAGAGCCCAAAAAGATGAATAGAAAACAAAGTAAATGACAAAGCTGGAGACGACTTATTCCACAAAGACTCTCAATGGAAAGTATGATGTAGTGAAAGTGTCGGGAATCTCAAGACAAGGTTTCACTTGAAATCTCAAGATTCAAGCATGCTGCACTAAATGGTTCAGGTTGGAACCTCAAGATTTTACTACCTACCTGGTTCATTAGAGCTAAATGACTTTGCCAAATGATAGAGAACAAGACCGATTACCTTTATCCTTGCTGAACAGATTCTTGACTTCAAATGGTCCCAAACTCTCCCATTCTACTATCACTAAGCTTATTCAAATTTTGAACTACTGATACAACTACAAACATCTCAAAAAAACAAATAAGAGCAAACAACTGATCCCTAAATATGTTGTGATCAGCTTCTTATTCGTATGATGGTATTGAATGTCAGAACTTATAATAGCTTTGACTATCATGTACTTCCCTCTTAGGATAATGATATGTTGAGGAATATTAGACAGGACTGACAGTTGATGAGCCATCAGCATTTATGCTAAATCAGCTAAAATTCTTGACAGTATGCAAGATTATTTCATGTTGTGCCGCAACTGCTGATGACTAAACCAAACCAAACTGAGCCTTATGTCCCAATCACTTGGGCTCGGCTACATGAATCATTTTCCTCCATTGAGCTCTATCAAGGGCTACTTAACTGCTGATGACTGCGCTCGAATAAATTATTAAACCACGTAAGATGCATGTGCAGAAAGAGAAGAACACTCCAAACGACACGCAGGCACATGATTACAGTAACTATTGCCACGAATAAATCTAAGGCCATTTCGGCCTAGCTCCTAATTTACTGTCTAAGATAGTCTGCTCACCCACATTATGCACTGCAGTACGTCGCACTCCAAGCTAGAGGTCAAAAACGAGTTGATCAGAAAGCTGATCAAGCTTGATTTGAAAACTTAACAAGCTTCAAAAATATGTTTGTACTTAGCTTGTTTATAAGATTAGCCGATTTGAAATGAACTTTAATCAAGCCAAAGACGAGCCGATTTCAAGTAGCTTGAATTTTTATACAAAATTAGCCAAACTAGCTTAGTAGTAGCTTGTTCAAGCTTGGTTTGAAATTTTAACGAGCTCCAAAAAAATGTTTTATTATACACAAACAAAACTTGAACAAGCTTTTAGAACACGAGCTCAGACTCAAGTAGCTTGGTTCATTTAGCAAACCTACTCCAAGCTCTGTAATCTTACATATAACTATAGCACTACGCCACAAGGACTTTATACAGAAGGAAAAAAAAAATTTCAAAACACGTTGCATTTTCTCCCAAAGAACTGAGAGACCGGACGATCAAATGAAAGAGCAGGATTAGTAAAACAAAATTACCATCTTTTCGAGTAGTATGAAGAGGCGGCAGGCCAGAGGGAATCAAATTGAGCTTATCCCAAGAAGCCGACGCCGCCGCTCGGTTCCCAAACTCCGTCGGCCGATCGTCGAACCAGTGGTTCGATAAACGCACATTAGGCATCGAAGACGAGACTCGGTACCGACTAAGAACGTCGTCGTCCGTAGCAACCTCCTCAATCTCCTCCTCGTCCACGGCAATCTCAATCTCCTCGTCATCTTCGGAAGCGAGAGAGGGATCCTCTGCGGCGGCGGCGGAGGAGGAGAAGGAGGGAGGGTGGCGTTGGGTGGCGGTGCGGAGTTTGATGAGGCGGTCGAGGACTTGGTCGACGGAGCGCTTGTGGATGAAGAAGGCGGAGATAGCCATTACCGAGGCGCCGAACAAGGCGGCCAATGCGAGGTTTATGGAGGAAGAGGAAGGAGAAGAAGACGATGATGATGAATCCATTTCTCGTTTTTTTGCTGCAACTCTGCAGCGTGACGGGGTTTCTAGGGGTTTATGATCGCCTTCTGTGCCTATAATAGTTTGGACTGTTCTCTCACACAATCTGGTTTTTCAGTGAGACTGTAAGAGCTGCTACTCACACAGACCCTTTTGCAACAGCTCATGCATGGATCAAAATGTAGGGCCCATTATCGGTGGCACACAAACGATTTAAACCGTTAATTAAATTAAATGTAAAATAATTTTTCAAGGGTTTATGAAAAAAATCAGTTAAATCTAATACCTGTAGATATTCAATTCAACGATCTAACTTTTCATGTAGATTTTAAGATAACGAAAAGTAAGATGATTGAATCAAGAAATTATAGGTATCGAATTGAGCTAATTTCTTTCCGTAACCATTGAAAAAATGTTTTACATATAATAAACAGATCAGATCATTTGTATGGGATCTAGAGTGAATTCCACATAGTGACCTGTGCACCATTTATTTTGAAAAAGTCTGTGTGAACAGACTTTCTACTGGAATTCTCTTACTTTTTTTTTTTAAACTAGATGTCCGAGTAAGTTTGTGCTCACCTAATTTCGGAGTTTTGAAAGAAACGACTTTACATAACCCTCCAGTGACCCCAAGGTTTGGAATATTTGGCTTCGTAGAAATGAAATAGAACACTTAGTATTTTCTCACAATTACTTGGCCAAACACATTGGGTTTATTCTCTCACATTTTGGTCTACACTGTTCGATATTTATCTAATTCATCCATGATTAAAAACCTATTGAATCCTTAATCTCTCGAAATTGATGCCTACTTAGGCCCCTATTTTTTAAGAACTTATTTTTTCGTTTTACGAAATTGATCATTCTTTACAAATATATCACATTTAATTCAAAAAATAAGTATTTATTTTAAAAAATTAGCAAAACGAGATGTTAGTTTTTTTTTTTTTATCTGCAAAGGGACCTTAATTTGATTTGAGATTTTCCGTGAATATAATAGACGGAATCAACTTTTACATGAGTAAGGGTCATGATGATTATGTATCATTTCATTGAAATGTTATTAATGCACACTGCTAAGATAGAGAAGCAGTGCTTTGTCGATGAACTATCTATGTGCCCGTTTGAGATTCAAAGTCTCTTCTTTTCCTATGAGAAATCAATCCTGCCAACCACCAAAAAAAACTGACCCCCTTTTTTTTTTCTACTCTCCATTGACGATGATATTTGACATCAAATTATTAGCCAATTTGCTTCCTCCATATATGGAAAGCATTATCCTTTTCAATTTTGTCACATCCTTGTACTACAGTTTGAATATTTTACTAGGCCAAAAATATTTTAAATATTTGTGATTTGGTGATTCTATAATAACTAGAGTTGCTCTGTATAATAGTTATTATCTACTAATTGATAGATTAAGAATGAATTTAGACAGCAATTGCAGCTAAGGGGATAAAAGTGCAAATTAGTTTTGATTTTAACACTTATTAGCGAAAATTTGCATACAGATCCAGAGAATGTAGTGTGGGAAAATGTTAAAAAGTGTCTTACCTGTAAGATTTGCACCCTTAGTAGTGTCATTTACTTCTATATATCTTGATTCGATGGGTAATATTTTTTAGGCTAATACCATGTGTAGATGCTTGTCTCAAGACGAATATTAATGCTCTCACTGAATCAGACAATCATGCGTATTGCAGGGCCAATGACATTTCTAGTTGCTACT
>BPLS01000144.1:1142672-1161460 GCA_019656275.1 Rhododendron kiyosumense | reverse complement strand
TTTGACTGAAGTTCTTCGAAATCTTTGAAGTTGCTTACAATATTTATTGGCCCTTATCTAGACATGGAGTTAGAATTTGCTCTCCAAGGGTGACAATTGAAAGAAAAATATTTTGTAAAGCAATATTTAAAAACTAGTTTCAGTTCTTCCATTTTTTTTGTAAAATATATATCTTACAAATTGAAGAATTAAACCTCGAGAAATCATTTGTACCATGTATCATTCCCTTTCATATTGAGAGTCACATATTTTCTCTCTTGTCATTTTTTTCAAGTAAAAAAATCAACTGTTTTCATGTATAATTTTTCTAATTTTGTCGCATTGTATTAAAGATCTAGATTAGTACTTTAATTTGGTGCAAAATTTTTTTTAAAATTATACACAAAAGTGGTTAATTTTTTTATTTGAAAATGGCATGACTTTTCATAGTGAACTCTTAATATGGAATGGAGGAAGTATATCACAATACATCAGAAAATCAACGCCTTCAAAAAACAAATCCAATAAAATTATAATTTTTATTGTGAAAAAGATTTTACGCAATTTACATATTATGAAAAAATTACAAATAATATTTTGATTTTATGTACATAGATTATTTTTTGTCCATAAAGATTAGACATGAACACACGGGAAGGGTGAGGGTCTCTTCTGGGTCCCTTGTCATTGAACACATGCAACGTATCTGGTTAAATTACCCTCTAGGGCTCCATTTCTTTTTGTTTTTGGTGCCGGGTGGGTACCGCACACATGGAACCCATCGGCGATCGCAGTCGTCTAGATATATTTTGTCCGAATTTTAGAGAGAGAAAAAGAGGAGAGAGAGTGAGGGTGAGTGGAGCGAGAGAGAATAAATTTGAGTCGTCTAAAACACGTTTGAACGGCTGGGATTGTTGACAGATACCGCCACGGTAATTGGTAACTTGGTACACGGCACCCAAAAATATCTCATGGCACAGAGAGCCAAACACGCCCTTCAATTTCACCATTTCCGTTTGAGAACCGGGACTGGACATATCTTTCTTTCTTTTTCGTCCATTAATGTTTTGTCTTGTAGCGGACCTCAAATGTCAGCCTATGGTGCTTCACCACCACGTAACACCACAGAGGGCCCTCCAATGTCGGTCATACTATTTGGATTAGGTAGTACAGTATTTTTGGATTTAACATAAAAAATACTGTACTACCTAACTTACATAGTATGACTGTTGAGCGAAAAATCTCCTAAATAACTAAAATTCGTGAGTGAGAGAATTGATAATGCAAATGCAAAATCAGAAACGAAGATTTGACTGAAGTTCTTCGAAATCTTTGAAGTTGCTTACAATATTTATTGGCCCTTATCTAGACATGGAGTTAGAATTTGCTCTCCAAGGGTGCCAATTGAAAGAAAAATATTTTGTAAAGCAATATTTAAAAACTAGTTTCAGTTCTTCCATTTTTTTTTGTAAAATATATCTTACAAATTGAAGAATTAAACCTCGAGAAATCGTTTGTACCATGTATCATTTACATGTGAACTCCCTCCGTTTCATATTGAGAGTCACATACTCTCTCTCTTGTCATTTTTTTCAAATAAAAAAATCAACTGCTTTCGTGTATAATTTTTCAAAATTTTTCGCACTGTATTAAAGATCTCGAATAGTACTTTAATTTGGTGTCAAAAAATTTAAAAAATTATACACAAAAGTGGTTAATTTTTTTATTTGAAAATGACATGACTTTATATAGTGAACTCTTAATATGGAACGGATGGAGTATATCACAACACATCAGAAAATCAACGCCTTCAAAAAGCAAATCCAACAAAATTATAATTTCTATTGTGAAAAAGATTTTACGCGATTTACATATTATGAAAAAATTACAAATAATATTTTGATTTTATGTACATAAAGATTATTTTTTGTCCATAAAGATTATACATGAACACACGGGAAGGGTGAGGGTCTCTTCTGGGTCCCTTGTCATCGAACACATGCAACGTATCTGGTTAAATTACCCTCTAGGGCCCCATTTCTTTTTGTTTTTGGTGCCGGGTGAGTATCCATCGGCGATGGCAGTTGTCCAGATATATTTTGTCCGAATTTTAGAAAAAGAAAAAGAGGAGAGAGAGTGAGAGGGTGAGTGGAGCGAGAGGGAATAAATTTGAGTCATTTAAAACACGTTTGAATGCCTGGGATCGCTGCCGCCAAGGTAATTGGTAACTTGGTACACGGCACCCAAAAATATCTCATGGCACAGAGAGCTAAACACGCCCTTCAATTTCACCATTTCCGTTTGAGAACCGGGACTGGACATATCTTTCTTTCTTTCTCGTCCAATTAATGTTTTGTCTTGTAGCAGACCTCAAATGTCAGCCTATGGTGCTTCACCACCACGTAACACCACAGAGGGCCCTCCAATGTTATGTAAGTTAGGTAGTACAGTATCTTTGATATTAACATCAAAGATACTGTACTACCTAACTTACATAGTAACATCAAAGATACTGTATTATCTAACTTACATAGTATGACTGTTGAGCGGAAAATCTCTTAAATAACTAAAATTCGTGAGTGAGAGAATTGATAATGCAAATGCAAAATCAGAAACGAAGATTTGGGAAGGGAGCGAGGCGAATGAAAAAGATTACACGACTAAGAGCAAGTTTGTAAGACTTGTGGTGGGCCTAACTAGCAGTTGAATTATAAGAAAATCAATTTTCAACCCAATGTTGATGATATAATTTTAACCACATCGTCAAACACATTGAATTTACATGTAGCCAATAATCGTGTCTCGGATTCGTCTATATATTTAGATATTATTGGTGCACTGTTTGATTGAGAATGCAAGATAAGAGAGAGAAATATGATGAGACATAATATCTTCGACCTCGTAGGTGGCCCAATCCCATATGGGGATTTGCATCAACTGACATCTTTAGTATACCTATAGCAATTGAGGGAGTTTAAGAAAATTGAGTGGACGACCTTTTTCCCATTTTCGTTCTCTTCCCTGCCCGGGAAGGTGGATCGATGTTGAAACGGTTTCTCTTTATCTATGGCCAATGAGTTTCGATATATTAAATGTATCTGTATTTATCGAAGCTTTCATTTTCACGCTCATCTTAATTGGTTATTTAAAGTAGCTCTTCTCCACATTCCATTTGTGGCCCAACAATTCTAGACTTTGACATTTCATGGGCTTGTCCTTATATGTACATTGCAGTCCAAAGATTGAGATGGCCAGCCACTTATGGGCATGGGGCCCCTGGTGGGCCAGGATTTTGATTGTCATAGAGCCCATTGTGAGGATTGGATTATTCTAAGGGAAAATGACGGCTCAAGACGTGTTTTGATAATTAATACATTTTAAGGACATGCTAAGAATATTTATTAATGAACAAAATATCCTTGACGGTTATTAATTATCAAAACATGTCCATGGCCGTCATTTTCCCTTATTCCTAACCGTTTGACAAGTTGCTTTCTACAAGAAGGATCCAACTTAACTCCATTGAGTTGGGCCTGAATTTGGAGCCCATTGGGTCAACAGAGCTGGGCTTTGGATCTCTCCTCACGGTCGGTCTCTGTTATTGACTCCATTCTTTTCTTCAAAGAAATCATGAGAAAACCAAAAAAAAAATTGGGCAGACAAAAGAAAGAGAGAAACAAAATAACTTACAAGATAAAGAATTGAATCTAGTGGTTCGAGCTTTGTCGGTTTCATGACAAATAGCATCACAGAAAACTTATTAAGGAATCCAAGAGCTGCACATTTTGTGTTTGAGTCCACACCAATATGTGATGAAAAGAACCCTGAAGCACTACATGGCGGTGGTCCAAGATCACCGAATAGTCATACTTGTGCAGAAAAGCTGAAAGCAACATTAAGATCCTTAGCTACTAAGGCTCCGTTTGATAACAGGGATAAATAGATGGGATTCGTAAGAAGATGGGATTATGATTGGAATTGGAAATGAGATGAGATTATTAATGAGAAGGGATTGATAATGAGTATGTTTGTTTGGGATGAGATTAGATGATGAGATTATTAATATCATACTTGTTTGAGATGAGATTAGATGATGGGATTGGATTGATAGGAAAAATTGGTAATGAAAAAGGATTAATAATGAGAATGGGTTGTGATCGAACTACGAATACCAAGTCCCACGGGGTATTGCTAATACCCCTAATCTCCGGATTCGGCATCCCAACGGACTAATAGTCCGAGCCTTTTTTTGTTACCAAATAAAGTATTAACTCCAATCCCAACTCCCAAACCCGTTATCAAACGGGGCCTAAATATACATCACAGATCTCCATGTCCTTGATGAATTTTTATTTTCGAAACAGGGCTTGATTATACTCACAGTGCAAGCTCACTCCCCCTCCCTAAAGCCGCCTCCATGCAACGCCGAAACCTCCACCACCCCATGCCAGCAAGTCGGCGGCAGCAAAGCCGCGATGCTGTTCATAGGCTTGTACATCGTGGCACTAGGAGTCGGAGGCATAAAAGGATCACTGCCGGTGCATGGAGCAGAGCAATTCGACGAGAGCACCCTTCAGGGGAGGAAGCAGAGGTCCACTTTCTTCAACTACTTCGTCTTCTGCCTCTCATGCGGTGGCCTTATCGCCGTGACTTTTGTGGTGTGGATTGAGGACAACAAGGGGTGGCAGTGGGGTTTTGTTCTCTGCACCATTGCTATACTGGTGTCTATTCCTATTTTCCTGGCTGGTTCTTGTTTTTACAGGAACAAGATCCCTTGTGGAAGTCCACTTACAACCATTTGCAAGGTAACAATTTGGGGCTCCTCTTCAACAAAATTTGCATTGGTAGGATCAAGAACTTTGACACATTCGAGTATTTTGTTTTTTAATTTCCTCGTCTTTTCATGAAATTCAACAGGTTCTTTTAGCAGCTATACTCAACTCTTGCCTAGGCAGAAGTTCCAGTAACGCAATCGCGAGCACAGCCACAAGTCCTCCTCCTCCAACCCGAATCAGCAAGGAAGAAGAAGAACCAGAAGAAGAAGAACCAAATACCAAAGCCATTGAACCCGTTGCCTCCCCATCAAAAAGCCTCAAATTCCTCAACAGAGCAGTCGCCAAAAGGCCAGTCCTCAATGCATTACATTGCACGACGCAACAAGTAGAAGATGTCAAAATTGTCATAAAAATTCTCCCAATTTTCGCCTGCACGATCATGCTCAACTGTTGCCTTGCTCAGCTCTCCACATTCTCGGTCCAACAAGCCGCCACCATGGACACCAGAGTCGGCTCCCTAACAGTCCCACCGGCGTCCCTTCCCATTTTCCCAATAGTCTTCATCATGATCCTTGCACCGGTCTATGACCATCTCATCATCCCATTCGCACGTAAAATAACCAAATCCGAAATGGGTATCTCTCATTTACAAAGAATAGGAGTCGGACTGTTCTTATCAATCGTTGCAATGGCAATAGCAGCACTAGTTGAAATAAAGCGCAAGAGGGTGGCTACCGAAAATGGAGTCCTCGATTCTCCCAACCCATTACCCATCTCATTCTTCTGGATTGCTTTTCAGTACTTGTTTCTGGGGTCGGCCGATCTTTTCACATTGGCCGGTTTGCTGGAGTTTTTCTTCACGGAGGCACCCAGTAGGATGAGATCTCTCGCGACTTCTCTCTCCTGGGCGTCTCTGGCCGTAGGTTACTACCTTAGCACGGTGATTGTGTCAATCGTCAACAGTGTGACAGGGCATTCCAAGCACCAGCCGTGGCTTTCCGGTACGAACTTGAATCACTATCACCTCGAACGATTCTACTGGGTGATGTGTGTGCTGAGTGGATTGAACTTCTTGCACTACCTCTTCTGGGCCAACCAGTACAAGTATAGATCGAAAAGGTGAACTCGTAAAACAAGCAGTTGGATGATGGATGATTTCGGTGTCGATAAATATTTGCCAAATTGCTGCATCTTTTTTTTTGTTTTGGTTCATTGCCTCCCAGAATTATATGGTAGCACATAATAGACAGAGCCGGCCAGGGGTAAGCCCCGCAAGCCGGCCGGCTCAGACAACCGCTTGGCAAGGGGCAAAAAAAAAAAAAAAAAAAAAAAATTATATGTATAAAAAAAAATTAGAAATCCAGCAAGAAAATATATTTAGGGGCAACCAAAGCGGAAGATTAGGCTTGGACAACTCAAATATCGGGGCCGGCACTGATAATAGGTGGCTTATACAGATTGACGACCTTGTTTTGTAATCCTCATTTCTATTGGAATTGGACGGGATATCAAATGGTCTATGATCATATATTTACTATCGATATCTGTTCGAAATTTTCCATTTTACCTCCATACTTTTTTGTTTGTGTGTTTTGTGTTCATTTTACCTCCAACCTTGAGGTTGTAGAACTAATGTGTGGATTAGTTTAGTAGCATAGGCTGTAAATTGAGTTCTCTGATACCTATTTTTTCCTTTTATCATCGGGAAATGCTTCATTCAAACACGTCCAACGGCACTTAAATTTCATCATAGATCCGAGCCTAACCAAGAAATCCGCACAGAAATATTTTCAGATATGTAGTTTGATAGTAGTAACTTTTAGAATCCAAATTTACCAAGAAAACTATCTAAATTACACAGCACAATCATTAGGCCCTCTTTGGAATTTTGGGAAGGAAAGAGAAAATAACAGAGAGAATGTAACAGGTACCTCAAAAAATCACAATCCAAACACCTGAATGAAATTGATCGCGGGCTTAGATTGTAATAATATTGCTTGGAGGACTATTCTAAGGAACTCAGGTGTCTAGCGAGCTTATGCGCTTCTCGACTAATTCCTCAAAGATAGAACCCTAAGAAATTATTGGCAATGGTGACGGCAACAATGGTTAATCAGTACGACCATTGGGTTGCAAACGAGGCCCATCATGTCAAAAAGAATAGAGAAGTGAGATTATTGAAGCCCCACTGGGCTCTTTCTCAAGGTTATGAATTATGATTCATATGGAATCCACCTTTTTAAGTGGACCAAGTGTTAGAAACTTAATTTTTATGTTTTTTTTTTCAATCTTTATTGGGTACTTTCATTAATACGAATATCATACATCGGGAACGGACAGCCACCCCCAATAAGGGAGGAAAACAATTACAAAAGAGGCCTAAACTCAAAAAAAAAAAAAAACATTCAGAACCTCACACAAACAAGAATCGTCTCCGACCTCGAAAAGCCATCAAGACGACGAAGAAAATCCGCAACACCCACAAAGGGTGAGAAAAACATTTCGGAAAAAAAAAATCGAAAGAATTAACGATTCGACGAACCTCTGCTAAACTTTAGGAAGAAAAAAAAAAGTGCCCTATGTGCCTTGTTGTGATAAGGGGGCAATGGCCATTGTTTGTTTTCAAATCAATTCATGTATCCCTCTCTCTCTCTCTCTCTCTCTCTCTCTCTCTCTCTCTCTCTCTCCCTTATATCTGCACTTACAGGCTTGTCTGCGATAGCCGTGGATACAGTTTGGATTATAACCGCAGATTCTGCTGCAAATTGTACATTTTGATAGAAGCAGATGGTAAACACTATAGCTGTGAAATTACGACTGTGCATGCATCAAAAAATGGAGTGCGAAAATCATTTCCCTTTTATTTACCGTAAAAAGTTTTTAGAATACATAAAAATCTAAAATCTGATCCGAAAAGAACCCAAACTCATCTTTTCTAGAATGAGCCTTTTTCAGCTTCGAGGAAACCCTTTTTGTTTTTTCGATCGGCAGCTTCTAGGAATCCCTAGCATGCCTAAATTTGATAATGAGAATTTTTGACACACTTACAACAGCTCTTTAAAGGCTAAAATCTCAAAATCTACTCATAGAAAATTAGATTGATATTCATATTCTTTAGAGGAAGTAGGAAAGAAAATTAGGACTCGAGAATACATAACTAAAATGGACTGTTAGTGTGATTTTGGTGGTGTAATTGTGTTGTTTTCCATTTGAATCAACCTACAACTTGACACAAATGGATTTTCTTTTTCTCTTTTTACTCTGTTTCTTGGCTACCAAAAGGATTTAAATAAGCATGAGATTTGAATTGCAATTACTCACACTTGAATTAAAATCACTCCCGTGGCAGAAGCAAAATGATAGGAGATGAATATGCATCAGCGATGTATTTCTCACCGTTCAAACTATTTTATGTAAAACTTTTACTCATGCTTATGTTAGGAGGAGTGCTAGAATAAACCTGCTTTAAACTGTTCATAAGTTTATTCTGTATGTCTCTTATGAGGAGTGTAAAATAATGAAAATACCAATAACCTTTGCTTACATTATAAAATTATTCACTTTTACTTGCGGTGTCTAGCTTATTTTTTGAGGATTGGGATTGGGGTTGCCGATAGAGCAAATTAGTACTATTTAGATGTGTACGTATGGTTGATATTAGCAAAGTTTGGGGTGGCCCAGGCCCCCCACCCCCAAAGGTAGCTCCGTCCCTGAGCCCTAATCAACATGTTCTAGGTTCACCCATCCAAATCTCAAGCGCGTTGACAAAGAAAAGTTAATTTGTTGTCCATGTATATGCCACACATGCACAACTATATTACTAAGGAAGAAATAAATTCAAGCATACAGAACTAATGTAAGACAATTGATTTTAGGAACCAATTTTGCTAGAATTGAGATCAACCGCAAGAAGACCCAGCAATGCAAAATAATTCACTATAGTTGGTTGGAAGGCGCAGGTTTGTTTGGTATGCGATATGTTATGCCAACGATTCAACAACTTATTCAGAATACAAGACAGCCAATCAGAAATGTCAGTTTAGAGCTGAAGATAATCAAGCCAACCACAAACAAGTGAAAGGAACCTTGTTAATTGTGCAATCTTCGTCGTCGTTTTTTCCTCATGACAAATAACTGCTTCATAATGTTTTCTCTCATCCATCCATCAATATCTAGTTACCGGATTCTAGAAAGTAAGAACGATTGATTAATGAAAAGAAGGAAATGAATAAATGTCAATGCTTTCACAATATCAGATTTCATGGCATGCCAATATTTTGTGTGCTTGTTTCATTCTTTTAATCAATCAAGTGTGCCATGTATTAGTTTCTAGAATTCCTTATGCAGATATTGATGAAGGGACAATAAAAACATTATTGAAAGAAAAAGAGGGATTGAGTGGCTAACGGTTTCCTTATTTGTTGTAGACTCTTGGACATTTTTGCCCCTAAACAGAGTTAGTGGTGTGTGTTTTTATTCGTTAACCACTCTCATTGGATGTTTTTGTACTTGGTGTGAATTCTTGCACTCTTGCTTCCGAACATATTTCGGGCCATTTCGCCTGTTATCAATGCTTCAATAGTTGAATGTTTTTGTTACTTGTTATTTCAGTTGTACCTAAATGCTAAATACACTGATGACAAATTGCTTGTCTTTGCCAATAGCGTTGATTCGTTTGTGTAAGTGGATTTAGAAAGTCAGGGCTTAATATTTACCCAGAAAAAGTCTGGGCGTATTTTTCAAAATGTTACCTTTTCCTTTCAGCAACTAACCATGGGGTTGTTCGAAAATATTATGATATTTATTAGTTGATCGGAATCACAGGTAGAAGGAAAGATATCTGTCAGATTGGATGAAGGGAAAGGTCAAGAAAATTGGCAGCTTACTGTGGGATGCAATATTCCGGGGAAGTGGGTTCTTCATTGGGGAGTAAATTATGTCAAGGACGTTGGCAGGTTTGCCTTTGCTCTTTTTCTGATTGTTCCTTGATCATACTCTTAGTTTGGCATTTGATGTTGAAATGGAATAAACTATCATAAACCAATACCTAAAGGCACGGGTACATAGACTCTGAGTTCAAATCTTCATAAGCTTGGGAAAATTGGGTATAAATTGTGATGATTTGTGGTTCACGGCTTCCTTTATTTCACAGGAAATTATATGCGGTGAGCTATTTTAGAGCCTGTGACATTTTACTATCTTTTCTTTCAAAATGTCGCAGTGAATGGGATCAACCTCCAGCTGAGATGATTCCTGTGGGCTCCATACCCATTAAGGTCCTTACTGATTTCCTGATTTCAGTTTGATGCACCTAGTGTTAATAGCTTACTCCCTGCATTTCTGTAAATGCTTTTTGGCTGTTTTTATGTTGCTCAGGATTATGCAATTGAGACTCCTCTGAAGAAATTGGCCACAGTGGTAGAAGGAAATGTGAATTATGAAGTGAAGATAGATATTTGTACAAACAAAGATATTGCAGCTATAAATTTTGTTTTGAAGGTTTCTCTTATCTTACAACCATCTGAAGCTTTTGTTACATATTGTAAACATTTGATCCAATATGTTTCAGTAAAACTCTTTTGAAATATTCGTTTTCCTCCCTCTTGAGGGATTTGGTGTTTCAGGATGTGGAAACTGGAGCTTGGTATCAGCACAGAGGAAGAGACTTCAAGGTGGCTCTTATTGACTACCTTCGTGAAGATGGCAGAATTGTAGGAGCTAAAAAGGGTTTGGGTGTGTGGCCAGGTTGTATGACTTATAACCTGTATCTCCATCATTCTGTTTGCGTTAAAGATTGATGGTTTGAGAACCTTTCCACGTATATATAACTTGGTTCGAGTCACGTTCTTATTCTTCTTGGTTTGGTGTCCCATAGTGGAAGGACCTTTTATGCTTTGTTTGGATGGGTTTTTGAGAATTTTTGAGCTTGTTTTTTGATGTAATGAGTGGAGTGAGAAATTAGGGTAATGATTGGAGATAGGGGTAATGAGTGGGGAGAGATAGAGAGAAATGAGAATAATGATTGGAGATAGGAGTAATGAGTAGAGAGAGAAATGTGAGTAATGATAGGAAGTAGGGGTAATGAGTGTTTTTGAGTTGAATTTTTTTTTTTCAAGTTCCCATCCAAACAAGGCATTAAGTATTTGAATCTACTTGAACAAATGTGTCATCAATAATGAAGTTTCTTTTCTCTCTTCAATTTTGCCTCTAGTGACAACTTCTTGATGTGGTCAATTACTAGTATGAATAATGGTGAGACATGGCATTTTTTGTATGCAAAGTCAGTGCTAATGTTTTGCTGCTTTTCCCTTAGTCTCAGATTATTTCATTTTCTGGTATTATCTCACGAGGGAAATAATCTTCATGTTTACCTGTAGACAAAGTAAAAATGTGCTGAATCCAGAAAACTGGATGGAAAAAGCCTTGAACTATCATCTTGTGCTACCTTAATTGTTTAAGCAATGTTTATTTTGTTTGTGATTGTTACGTTTCTTTGCCTCCTAACATCTGGCAAGGAATTGAGAGACAAGCTTTATTGATTCCTAGGGACGTTTGGACAGCTATCCAGCATCTTCCTCAAATCAGAAGGTGCTCATCCTGAGGTTGAAGAAAGCAGTGGATCCGGAGATCCTAATCTAGCTAAGCGCCTAGAGGGTTTCTTTGAGGAACACTCTATTGTAAGGGAAGTTCTTATCAATAACTCAGTGAGCGTTGTTGTACAAAAATGTCCAAAAACATCCAAGAATCTATTGCATATAGAAACTGATCTCACTGGAGACATTGTCATCCACTGGGGTGTTTGCAAGGGTGATGATAAGAAATGGGAGATTCCAGCTGAGCCATATCCTGCTGAAACAACAGTATTCAAGAAGAAAGCATTGCGGACTGTAATGAAGGTATATGATTTACTAAAACGAGGTTTTTAGTAGAATAAAAAAAACCCATGTGTTTTGGTGTTACCCAGCAAAACTCTTACTGATGGGTTTTTGGTAGTACTATACAATATTTGTAATACGTGCGCACCCTCAAAAGTGATTAACGTTTCTAGTCATTTTGTATGCTGGGATGTGCTCGTATTTCTATGCTGAGATATTTCTATGGATTGACAAAAGTGCCACGATGGATTCTCATGGAGTGGGCTTATGGAAGGGCATTATGAAGTTTTGGGTGTACTTTTCCAAGGTATTATGGGCTTCATAGTGGGAGGGGGCACTTTGTATTGAGCGAAATTTTGGCTGGACATTTGCTGCAAACCCTGGCCTATGATTGAAGTCTTCCTGGAACGGTAGACTTTGGTTGGACAATGGGTAACAAAGAAGTATCTAGAGAAGACTTATCACTTTTATCTATTTCAGGCATGGTCCAAATTGAGAATCAAATCTGGAATTTAGTACCTAATTTTGAGAACTGTTAATAGAATTAAATCGAGATTCAACGAACTCCACATGTTGGATGCATGAGACATTCTTTTTTGGAGGCATGACTACAACATCTAATGGGGTAGACTTTTTCCTTAATCACATGCTATGATGTATGGATACTCTAAAATCCAGTCATACTCATGGTCTTCTGGGTACTGGTACTTTGCAGGGTACTTTTGAGTATGTACGGTACACGAAACATGTACTGAAAATTTTGCCGTATACTAGAAGTACCCCAATATATATCAGGCCGTAACCAACACAACAATGAAATTAATTTGACAAGACCTTTTTTTTTTCTATGCTTAGCATGATTGTTGAATTCAGATTCTGGTCCATAGGTTCTTTAGTATAATGGTAATAACTCTGTTATGTATCTTAAGTTTGGTGTTAAACTGTTATTCGATGTAGGATTCTTAATGCCCAAGTCTTGTAGCTATTTCCTTTATTAGAAGTCGAATCATTACCTATGATACATTGCTCTATATTGTACAAAATACATTTGTTACAGGATTCTGAATCCCCAAGCCTTTTAGCTATTTCATTCATTTAGGTTTTGCCGTATCAAGGTACCTGTATCGTACTAGACCCATACCCGTACCCGTACACATGCTTTGTAGACAACAGGATATGGGAGTCCAAGTACCACCAACATGGTTGAAGTCTCTAAACTGTGTAGTCTTTATTTGGTTCACATTTAAAAAGGGATCTAGAAACCACAGAGAGACTAGGATAAGAGAAGAGAGCTGTCAAGCCCTTTCAGTTTTCGAACCTAAACATAAAAAAGTCTTGTACCATATGTCCAAAAAGAGAAACCAGAAACAATGTTGAGGATCCAGCGAGTCCAACAGATCTAACTCATATCATATTAAAACTTTTTTATTTGAGTAAAATGGTCATGGATAAGTTGTATGACCAGATGCTTGATTTTAACACAAAAAATTGTATGTTCCAAGTTAAGTTTTTGGAGCTAAGATCACTAGTGGAGGAATATGATAGTGCTCACAAGAAAAATGGAAGCTGAGGACAAAAGAGCTAGAGACATAGTTGTCAGAATCGTACGATTCGGTGGGTAATCGATACGAATAAGCTGCCGAATCGGAAATAGCTGAGAATCCTAAGTGAATTGGTGATTTACGATTCATATCGTACGATTCAGTGGGTAATCGATACGAATAGGCTACCAAATCGGAAATAGCTGAGAATTATAAGTGAATCAGTGAATCTTTCGATTCACTTAAAATTATGGAAATTCATTTTTTACTCTTGTTTTGCTTCTTTTGTTGTTTGAAAAGGGTTCAAATACTTTTTTAAGGTCTAGTATGGTTATATGTCATCTTGTTATATAGATAGATAAGAAGAAAAAGAGATATATTACGAGAGTGAATCGAAAATGAGGAAGATAAATGGAATATAACAACCCTATAGACCTTCTAAGGGTTTGTTTTGTACTTATAACTCTTTCGTACAAAAAGAACCTTAAGTAGGCTTTACGAATCATCATCACTTGGTAGTTGCAATAGAAGCAACTTACCTAATATTCCACGTTATTATCAAATCATCATTTAGAAGAAAGTATTTATTGATTTAGACCTAAATCTTTCATTTGTAGTATATATTGTTGTTACCCTAATCAATAAGCATAGGTTTCTATGCATTATAGAAGTCATGACCGAATCAGAGCGATTCTCAATTCGATTCGCGGTTTGACAATTGATAAGAAATGAAGGTTTCCAAGTCGTGGCAAAGTATAAGATGCAATGTTCCATGTCACGCACAAGACATTGTTTTTTAGGCAAATTCCTACTTTTTTTCACAGGTATATATGATTTGGATGAACATGTTGTGACAAACTATGACTCTGTCACAGCAGCCAAACAAGCTTAACCTTTCCTCCATCTTTGTTGGAAAAGATATTTTTTGGTTGCCGATCACGAAAAAAACCTTCTCTAGTTTAGGTCATTGCTTGCATTAATATGAATTTGAGTTAGTGTTGTAAGCAAACCTGACGCTTTAGAAACATAATAGATTTCAAAGAAGGATAGCTACAAAGCTCTATGTTTCATGTTAGTGCAAAATTTGCAGCCTTTTGATGTCTTACCAACATGAGAACATTTTGCTTTTCTGTTTTTCTACTTTGTTTTGTTAACTGCCTTGTGAGAATTGAGGAGTGCCTATATCAGTGTGAGTTATTGGACAGCCAAACGTAATTTAAGCTACTCTTTTACTCCCATCTTGCTTTTGTTTTGCTGATTTGGCAAGTTTGGATTAGGATATCTTATTATTAGTAGTACTCTAGTCAAGAGTGGCTATTGTTTTTTTTTTCCCCCTTTTTCTATTCTCATCATGTTATATTTGAATGACCCCTTTGTGTCATGCTTCAGAAAAAAGAGAGTGTGCAGGGTGGTTGGAGTTCATTTACTTTGGACGAAGGATACAAGGGATTTGTTTTTGTGCTCAAGATAAATGAAAACACATGGTTGAATTGTATGGGAAATGATTTTTATGTACCCCTTCCAAATTCAAGTGGCTTGCCTGCACAATCTATTTCTGGTCAAAGACAGGAAGAGACAAATCAAGCAGTTTCTCCTGATGTATATACCGATGGAATCATCAAGGAAATAAGAAATTTGGCGAGTAACATTTCCTCAGAGAAGAGTCGCAAAACAAAAACAAAAGCAGCTCAACAAAGCATTCTTCAAGAAATTGAAAAGCTAGCTGCGGAAGCCTATAGCATCTTTAGATCTTCTATTCCTACTTTTACAGAGGAAGCTGTTGTGGAATCCGAGGCATTAAAACCGGCCGCACAAATAAGTTCGGGAACAGGTTCAGGTTTTGAAATTCTGTGCCAAGGATTTAACTGGGAGTCTCAAAAATCTGGAAGATGGTACATGGAGCTCAAAGAAAAAATTGCTGAAATATCTTCTCTTGGTTTCACTGTGGTTTGGTTACCACCACCGACAGACTCTGTGTCACCTGAAGGCTACATGCCAACGGATTTATACAACTTGAATTCCAGGTACTGCCTCTTAAAATGCATGAAGATTCTACAGATTTTACATGCTTTGTCCCAATTTTGTGTTACTGTACCCCATCTTTGGAAAGAAAACATGTTAAAGAAATGCATTAAGATGTTACTTCTGGATGAATAGCTGCCTTCTTCCTACATTTTTTCATACATCTTTTAGTAATTTCATATTATGTTTCTTTTGAACTATTGCTGTATGTGCTGATAAAGAACAGGTAACCCTCTTGCAGTTACTCTTGTTGAGAAATTTTCTCCAATGTGGGTTTTTGCTATTTTTTGTTTGTTTTCTTTTTCGGAGTTTTTTGGTGCAGATATTGCATTGCCATTTAATGTTTTAACGTCGTTGATTCAAGAATTTGCACTTTCGCTTTATGTGAAATGCTTCTTGACAATTGTTAATAGGAATGAGACCGTGTGTTGAGGTGTTTCTTGGTGGTGGTGTCACTTGTGTGTCCTTACACAATTGGCATTTAAATAAATTTGGAATTTCCTTGGATTTATGCTTAATGGAGTCATTATGAGCTTCTTTTATGAGTTTTTTTGGTCGCCTGAAATATTTCCTTAGCTTTATTCTCTTCTCGTTCTCTTCTTACTTTGTACTGGAGTTGATTTTCTTGGGCATATGTATTCCTGACTTCTGCTGTGGGTTATGGATCAGATATGGAAGTATTGATGAGCTGAAGCTTCTGGTGAAAAGATTCCATGAAGTTGGTATCAAAGTTCTCGGAGATGTTGTCCTAAATCACCGTTGTGCACAATATAAGAATCAAAATGGTGTATGGAATATTTTCGGTGGTCTTCTAAATTGGGATGATCGTGCGGTTGTTTCAGATGATCCACATTTCCAGGTAAAGTTCCTTTTGATGTGGCACTATGGTTTTTAAAGTTGGATCCTTAAAAGTGAACAGAGTTCAAACATAAATAGAGATACTAATACTCTTGACTTATGTCGGAAATTGTTGTTCGGTTTCTTCTGGCATAACATATATCAAACCCCCTCGGAGGAGATAAAAGGGGGCTTTTGTGTGTGGGTGGGGTGCGCGTGTGTGGGGTGGTAAAATGAAAGATTCTGAAAGACTTTACTACATGAATTGTGTGATGCGGTTGATCACAAAACCAGAAAATATCGAGAATCGCTCCAAAAGAGGAGCAAATAGGTAAGGGAGAATCAGAATTTAGGAAGGAGGACCAAAACCCTGACACTATCTTCACAGAACTAATCCAGTCTGCAGTAGACACTTGAATATGGCCTATGTATAAGCAAAACAAACTACCATAATCTAAATAGATAAATAAGAAACAGAATTCTAGCAAATCTAAACTTCTCTTTCCAGTCCCCATCATTGTGACTATTTTTAAGTCTCTTGAGTTTTGTGTCTCACTAGTTGGAGTCATTCCCTAACTTCTTGAGCAAATTAATTGAAGAGAATTGACCTTATGTTAAGTAATGGGATGCTGCTACATTTTCCTTATCCTATAGTTTAGAAAATGCAGTGACATAGTTCTTCGCCAAATCTATAAACTTTCCTACTTAAAGGTCTAGTTTGTCAGTTGAAACTACTATGAAACTAAATGTATATCATTCATATGACTTAAGTTCCTATAGTTGCCCTTGATCCACATCCATGTTATTTACCCTGTCGTTTGTCTTTTGTGCATGTGCATAAACTGAATGTTATGTGTAATATGTTTCAGACTTGGCCAATTAATTTCTCTGTTGTTTTCTGTCACTTTCAGTAGGAGTGCATGATATATTATCAGCAGAAAGAATGATCGCTTACTTTGTGCTGCAATTATCATTCACTTTCCACCTGTGTATGCATGATTAGAAAATTGAAGGATGTTTTCTTCGTGTAATAAGTTCGAGGTTGTTTTGTCTCTGTCATATAGGGAAGAGGCAACAAGAGTAGTGGAGATAATTTCCATGCTGCACCAAATATAGATCATTCACAGGAATTTGTGAGGAGGGATCTTAAAGAATGGCTACTTTGGTTAAGGTTCATTGTTTTGACCTTATTTCATTACCTGAGTGTTTTCTTTGATAACGGTACTTTTGTTCAACAGTGGAAAGAACTAGTTAACATCGAGGAAAATGAACTTCCAGAAACGGAATCTGCTAATTGCTGAATAGTTTTGCTTATTAGCCTCGTCTATGTCATTGCTTAACTCTGTTCTATTTCATTGTTTGATCATAGGGATGGCTTACTCTTATATAGAGAGGTTTTTGGCTAATGTGGACAAAAAGTACTCCCTCCGTCCCATTTTTTTGGTCCAAAATTCCCCTTTTTCGTGTCCCATAAAGATGTCCTTTTGAAAAGACAAAGGTACAATTCTTTATTTTCCCCATTTTACCCTTCTCTCAAATTTGACATTTGAAAGGGGGAAGTTTGAATTTTAAAGTTGGTATACCTTTTTTACCGGGATATCAATCCCAAGTTTCTGACTCCAATTTAGAGAATGACCAGCAAAATTCAAATTGGGGGCAGACTTTTGTCCCTTATTGAGGCCATAAATTGGTTTCCATCAACTCCTAAAAATCACTCAAGGGTATTATTGGAAATGTGAAGTTTTGAAAAGATAATCATGATGTTTCCTTAAATTTGTAGTATTTCGAGATTGGACGATGAAAATGGGACGGAGGGAGTATTTAGTATGAGAACCCCGTGTCTCCGCTGATAGGGAGAACTGCCTCGGTGTGTAAATATATAATGAGGTCAAGCTTTGTCTGAATCACCATTTCTTATTCCTGGTTTGGACTAGAGTATTGATATACTTTATGTCAGAAAACAATGATTACACTTTTTATCCTCTCCACTCACTGGCTGTCAAAATCACATTATTTCAATGTGAATTTGGAAAGGTTGATGTATTCCTGTGATTGGATTTTCACTTTCAAATCTAATCTAGCTGCATGTACACTTTGACTCTGTTTTGTTTGGATTAAAGCATTGGCACAGATTGCCTGCACTTGGTTGGTACTTTTGCAGTCAGGACTATATCTCCGTAGGGTTATGAAATCCCACAAAACATGGGACGTATAGTACCGTGGCGGATGTCGTATTAGTAATCCCCTCGCTATTGATTTGAATGGATTACTTGTCCCGTATTATGTATCCCTTCACCATTAGTCCAGTCCGTCCAGTCAAACAAATGGGGTCCTTCAGTTTGTTCTCATTGTGGTATAAGTTTGCATGTTGTTCACTTGCAGGAAAGAAATTGGGTATGATGGGTGGAGGCTTGATTTCGTTCGGGGATTCTGGGGGGGTTATGTCAAGGACTACTTGGATGCAACTGAACCTTACTTTGCTGTAGGCGAGTACTGGGATTCTCTCAGTTACACTTATGGTGAGATGGATCACAATCAAGATGCACATAGGCAGAGAATTATTGACTGGATCAATGCTGCCAGTGGAACTGCTGGTGCATTTGACGTCACAACAAAAGGAATTCTTCATGCTGTAAGTGTGGCCTGTCTAACAGGATTTCAAAATAGACATTTTCCTCAGGAATTCTTCATGCTGTAAGTGTGGCCTGTCTAACTGGATTTCAAAATAGACATTTTCCTCAGCAATTCTAGCTTCATAG
>BPLS01000144.1:1113855-1142272 GCA_019656275.1 Rhododendron kiyosumense | reverse complement strand
AAGCACTGTCGTGAGTTTGTCATGTAAGAATCTAAATTGAGTGGCTGTGTCTATAAAGCAAAGTCCTACATCGCCTGGGTAGTGGGTACCAAAGTAGTGGTTACCGAAGTAATATGCAAGTATATAAGCGTGAGGGCACCCTCACTTCAAGAGCTAGCTTTTGGGATTGAGTTTTCTCTAGACCGTGTAACATGGTATTGAGCTAGGTATTAGAGATGGGTAGGGTGTGTGTCTCCAGCCCTGCACGCAGCAGATGCTGACGAGTGAGCACGTTGCGCGCGACAGAGGGTGTGAATCGAAGTCTCACATCATTTGGGTACCAAAGTAATATGAAGTGAACAAGCATGAGGGCACCCTCACTTCAAGAGTTAGCTTTTGGGGTTAAGTTCTACCCAGGAGCGTGTAACAGTGTCGTGGTAAAGAAATCTGCAAGCTGCAAGGATGAGGAGACAAAAGGGAGAGCAATTCTACCAACTGAATGTGCTAACAAACAAAATGACATATACTTGGTGCACTCATGAAAAATAGAATTATATGTAATCTAGATAACCGTCTTATTATCATAATAGAGATGACCGAGTCCTGGGAGACGAAAGAGGAACACCCAAATCAGGAGAAGCCAACGCAACCACACTATCTCAGTAATGGCCTGAGCTATTGAACAGTACTCGGCCTGAGCTATTGAACAGTACTCAGCCTGAGAAGTAGAACAAGCAGTAATAGACTGTTCCATTCTCTTCCAAGAAATTAAAGAATCACTGAGAAAAGAAACAAATCCCAGACATGGACTTATGATTATTGACATCACCAGCACAATCGACATAGGCTCTAAGTGTCAAAGAGGAAGAGAAATAAAAGAATCACCGAGAAAAAACACAAATCCCAAACATGGCCTTATGATCATTGACATCACCAGCCCCATCAGCATAGGCTCTAAGTGTGAAAGAGGTAGTCAAAAAAAATGATAAGCTATGAAAGATGGTACCTCAAATGTAAGGTGCAAGGTGCAGAAACGACAACATATGCAATATCTAGATAGGGTTAGGGAGAAACCAAACAACCTACCAATTTACGATACAGGGTAGGTATCAGGGGGACACCATCTGAAGCGGAGAATCTTGCATGTAACTCAATAGTGGTGTCAACAACTGTATGTCAATGAGTCTAGCTCGATGAATAATCTCCTTGGCATAATTAGAGGATGATAATGGATAACCCTTAGGTGAAGAAGCCACCTCTATCCCAAATAGCATAAGGGACCCATGTCAACTCACGACCGTTCATGTCTTAACAAATGAAAAAAAGAAGAAGAGACAAATACAAAGTGACGATAAGAGAACAATTCATTAAAAAAAAAAGGTCATGATATCAACGCGAAGACGAATCTGAGCTTGAATAGAGAGAGTACGAGCTGAGGCTTCGAAGGAAGGTGTGTGACTGCTTCATAGTTCATGCACTGTCTACTAAGAGTTCCAGTTTCAGTGGAACAAAAGAAAAAAAGTGTGATCGTTTGTTTCGTTTGCAAGGACGGAAGGGGTCCGTCCCGTGATGGCAGCTATTTCTGGAAGGGATTTCCTGCTTTGATACCATGAGTAAACCACAAGGAAGATTACTTTATTATATTGAGTACTTTGCGACTGATTATAAAGAAACGAAATAGAGGAAAACCTTGAGTATAAAGTAAAGAATGAATACCTATGGCTAAGAAAATAAGTAACAAAAGAACCGGATTTATAGTTTCACACCTAGTGCTATACAAGGACAGTGAAATGGTTTAACATCCTGGAACTAGATAGGATTAGGATATGGCTTGGTGAACCCCCATTTTTCGCTTTTCAATATAAAGAAGGTACTTGTGGAAGACTCTAAATTTACCAAACCAAATTGAGCCTTGTATCCCAATCAATTGGGGTTGGCTACATGAATTTTATTTTCCCATTGAGCTCTGTCGAGGGATACATGTTGACTTGGATTTAGTAAGCCCAATGCCTTCTGTATCACAGCATCCAAAGTCAGTTTACGTCTTCCTCTTCCCCTAGCCCTATCATCCACTATTATTATGTTGCTCTTCTTGACTACTGCGTATGCAGTTCTACTGTAAATTTGTCCAAACCACCTTAATCTACATTCTCTCAACTTATCCTGTATAGTTCAAATCCAACCATCTCACGAATAGTTTCGTTTCTAAATCCTATCTCTCGTAGTCTTACCACATATCCACCTCAACATTCTTATTTGAGCTACACTCATCTTACTCACTTGTTGCTTACGCTAAATTTATGCACTTAAATCTTTGACTTAGTGGAGCCATTAATCCTTGTGTTTGAGGCTACATTATGTGGGTTTACTCCTACGACCTCGGGCACAATCTGGTTTTTGGCTAAATATTATGAGCCTGCTGGCCCTGCTCAAACAGAAAGACTTTTGGATGTTGGTTCCCTCAAACTGCTTTACTTTTGTGATATGCTCTAGTCATTGCATTGTTCCCTTTGTTTGTTGTTTTCCTTTTTATATTGTCAGTTGATATGCAAAGGGACTTATAGATTAAATCTCCCTTGAAGGCACTTGAAAGATGTGAATATTGGCGATTATCTGATCAGAAGGGAAAACCTCCAGGAGTGGTTGGGTGGTGGCCATCTCGTGCTGTTACATTCATAGAAAATCATGATACGGGTTCTACTCAGGTACACTTACTATAGCGGTAACTCTAAGCAGATAATTGTAGGGACTTGCTATTTTGTTTTTGTTTTTTTGGCCTCTTCTTCCTGCAATCTAACAAAAAAATTTCCACCAAATATATACCTGTTACAAGTTGGGTGAGAATTTGACCAACAGTGAGAGATTAAAGTAATTCTAGTCAAAGTCAATAGCTTTTGTTTGGATACTGCATGATTATGATCTAACTAGTTTAACTTTGAACTATTTTCTCTTCTTTCCTTCTCCATTTCTTCGTTGAAGGGTCATTGGAGATTCCCAGGTGGAAAGGAGATGCAAGGGTATGCTTACATCCTGACTCATCCTGGAACACCAGCAGTTTTCTATGACCACATTTTCTCCCACTTGCGATCTGAAATTTCGGCACTTATTTCCCTGAGGAGGCGGAATAAGATCCACTGTCGGAGTACAGTAAGTCATAATAATCTACTTATTACTACTCCGTCCATCCCATCAAGTTAGTCCTTTATCCCATTTTTGGATGTCCCACAATTCATGTCCCTTAATGGAATTCAATGTCCAAAATTTGATACATTTTCCATTAATGCCCTTTTAGCACCCAAACAAAACTCACAACCAAGTAATAAAATTATGTTAAGGGCAATTGTGGAAAGTGAAAATTAGTACAACGTAATCATTATGTCAATAGAAAGTTGGATTCCCAGAAAGGGACCAACTTTTTGGGATGGAGGAAATTGCATTTATACAAAAGGTAGGAAGCTCTATTAGTTTTGGTTATGAGCTTGAGAGACGAGAAAAGGAGAGAACTCATCTCGAGGGCTTTCTTCAGCCAAATGCCAACCAAAAGCTTTGAAGTTCTAAAACATCCTAGCTAATTGGATTCATGTTATGGTCATACATACATACAGTGGCGGACCCAGAAATTCTATATACTGGGGGCACCTATATATTATTCACAATCGTAAATAATATTTTTGTATGTATACACTACTAAATTATCGCTTAATCATTGGATATTGATCACTCATTCTATTCTGTAACCAATTTTTGACAATCTTCATGGCTGAAAATTTCAACTGTTGCGGTGGAACTGTAAGATTAATGCCAAAGTTAAGAGAAAGTAAATTACAAAATACTGTAATTTAGTAATTTGATTTTCGTAATATTTAAGGTTGGAAGGAAAACACAGAGAGATAGGACAAAAATGAAGAAATAAAATTAAGAGATGGAACAAAAATGAAAAACTAAAGGAAAGAGGTAGAAAAAAACAAGAAAAAAGAGCAAGGAACGGAGTGCCTAGGATTTGAACCCAGGCGCTTGGAAACTTTCACCACACATGTAACCACCACGCTAAGCGAGTGTTCTGCGCAGGGGTAGGAAACTTTTATATATTTATATCAAAATATTTTTCTTTTATTTTTTTTTTAAAAGGCGTGGGGGCACGTGACCCCACGTGCCCTAACATGGGTCCGCCCCTGCATACATATGTATATCTTTGTATACTTCTCCTCTCATAAATGCAAAGCCAAAACTTACTTATCATCTCTCTCTCTCTCTCTCTCTCTCAGGTTAAAATAACCAAGGCAGAAAGGGATGTTTACGCAGCTGTGATAGGCGAGAAAGTGGCAGTGAAGATAGGCCCAGGGTATTATGAACCTCCAAGTGGGCCCCAAAGCTGGTCTTTGGCCGGAGAGGGAAAAGATTACAAGGTCTGGGAAGCCTCTTAAAATTTCTCAAACACACGTCGAAGAATGTAAGTTATATTGAAGAACATCTTGGACCCAGAAGAGACAATAAACCCTTAACCTACAAGTGAAACTTCCCCCACCTAGAGTCACTTGAAGGGACCCTTCCTCCTGTAGCTACTTCTAGATGGCTTTTGTTGACATTTCAGAATCACCTTTGTTTGAGAAATTAGGTGCTAAGATGAGGGTATAAATGGGGCTGGAGAATAAATCATTTACCCCTTTGTATTTAAAATTACACGGTGTAAACCCATTAAGATAAACATGCTTGAAGGTAACACAAGTCCTGGGATCAACGATGTAAACTCTACGTAGACAGCTATACATATTGGTTCCTCTTACTTAATAAAGGTGATTTTCAACAAAACTCTGTTCGCCTTTGGTGGTTGCTTTTTGTTAATTTTAATTGCATGAGATGATGAGAGCAACATTTGCGATTATAGAAAACAAAGTCTATTGAAGTTCATAATCTAATCGCTTGGTTCGATGATCTACGGTTAAGACAAAATATACCCGAATGTGCATACAGTCTGTGGCTACTGTGTCAAGGTAGCTCCAAGCCTAGCATGGATCTCAGCAACATATTCTCTAGTTCTCTGGTCTGAATTGGTTTCTTGGCTCTATTTTCTGATAATTTCGTTCCGTTGCTTATCTTCTTTCATGGGTTGTGCCCTTGAACACTTTTGTTGCACATTTTCATCATTACAATTAATGACTTGTGTTTTATCAAGTTAATGAAAGCATGCATAGAACAGAACATACCTTGGTGGAGATCTAGTTTCCAGGATGTAGTTATAGAGTTATAACAGGTATCCTCCTCAGTTGAGTGTCCAATTCTCTCAAGTCAAGCTATAGAGTATGCGTACTTCAAATAGAGAGGGTCCGTTCAAAAAGGAGTTGAGCTCGGAACCGAAAACTGTCATCGGGAAGGACCAGGCGATGGTCTCGATCGGGCTGCCATTTAACTTTCTGCTAAGCGTGATGCGTCATTATCTAGTCATTAGACGTTGAATGTAATGAAACTAACAAAATTTTCTGAAATACTCGTTTCAATGTGCTTCATGGTATATACCCATTGTGCAAAATATTTAACCGATAATTCCGTTTTATCCGAGCAGTTGACTAATGTTGCAGCAATACACTGATACAGCAATTTCGTGAACAAAAGTAGCAAAAAGAAGGGGATGCAACAACACATAGAAGCAGAGTAAATCAATGGAAAAATGCTACTACAAAGGAGGAGTATTAGGAAAATATTTGTGCAAAAGATCAATCTTATAATTAGATTTGTTTTAGTTACTTCTTTCAAAAACATAGGGATGTAAGTCTTTCATATCGTTGTTTCCCTTACAGATGGTCAATGCTGTTTTGTTTTGTTGTGAGGATCACAGGAAATATTACAGTTACTTTTTTTTTTGAAAAGCAAAAAAAAATATTTTTGTTCAAGTTTGAACTTTTAAGTGCATGATTTTCATAGTTTTGGTGACATTTATGGTGTGGTTCTTTTTTCTTTTCTTTTTTTTATAATTAAGATCACCACATTTATGGTTGATCTAGGATACAAGTAATAACATTCCATTGAATCCGGTATGGTACGTTGGATTAACTTACACGCGTTTCTTTTCGAAGCTGGGATTGTTTCTTTAAGCGAGAAGCTTAATAGGAAAAAGAGTAAAGTCATATTAGGTCTTATTACTTATCATCTAGCGATCTTACATCTAGAGTTGCATTAGTTTTCTAAACAAATGCATTTCTGGGGTGCCTACGAATAGCTATTACAATGCACGATGCAATCCAGCAACTACCAGTAGGATGCGGAACGACTGCTTCAGTGGGATCGTTCATCCTCGTTTCAGGACACGAATGCCTAGCACAGCCTCACGCTAGGATCCTTATTCAGAATTAAATTTCCAATCAAAAGAAAGAAAAAGAATCCTAAGAAAAGAATTATTATCGGTAAAAGGAAAAGAAAGAATTCAGTAAGCAAGTTTAGACCCAAGTATATACACTCTTCAATTAGACTGGAGAGATTTCGGAAACCCATTGGCTCATTTTCTAACAAAATTACAGTCCTCATATAAGATTGTCTGTAAATAGGAGTCATAGGACAACCCAAAAAGTAGTTAAAACGGTTGACAAATATAGAAGTGGTCTTCCATTCTTCCCGGCTCTCCTATTTCTTCAATGCCCCTGGCCAAATGGCTATTTATCTGTCTGGTTTGTTTACGTTTCCTTTTGTCATGCTCTGGCCTCTGATCCTCCTCCTGTGAACATTGAACCAACTCTCTTTGGGGCTTCACCAGCACGGCAAGCGAATCACTGCCCAGCGGTGATTTGCTTGTTTGAACATCAAGTTAGAAGAACACCAAGGGAATCGATTAGTTGAAGAGCAATGGCAGTAGCTAACCGCACTTCCGTTTTGTTCTTTTTCTTATCCTTGGTAGCCGTGATCCCAGTTTTGCAGGCTAATATAGGTGAATTCGATGCATATTGGCAGCAGAAGGCCAAGGAGGCCGAAGAAACCGCCTCTAAGGCGTATAATTCTCATCCTGAGGAGATCACCGATAGTCTCGCCAAGCAAGTTGCTGCGTAAGTTTTAATCGATTCTCACATCTAATGTTTCGTTTCGTTCTTCACAAATGCATGCTATTTATCCAGAAAATTGCTTACAAAGTGAAGTGCATGGTGTATACTAAAAATTGTTGTGATTTGGTTCAAAATGTGAGTTTGCATTTTGAACTCACATTTTCTGAGCACTTGTTCGGATAGATTTTTCTTTGTATGAGGTATTGGTGTTCTTTCTGTCTTTCTTCTTATGGTTGTTTCATTTCTTTTCTCTAGGACTTTGGTGGGTACAAATGGCACGAGGAGGAACCTTAGAAAGTACAACGGCCCATGCTTGGCCACGAACCCCATAGACCGATGCTGGAGGTGTCGTCCTGACTGGATGAGCGACAGGAAGAGGCTAGCAGACTGTGCCCAGGGCTTCGGCCACAAGGCCATCGGTGGGAAGGAGGGGAAATTCTATGTAATAACCGATCCCTCAGACAATGACATGGCGAATCCCAAGCCCGGAACCCTTCGCCATGCTGTGATCCAAGAGGAGCCGTTGTGGATCATCTTCGCCAAGTCTATGGTAATTAGGCTCAACCAGGAGCTCATAATGACTAGTAACAAGACCATCGACGCTAGGGGAACACATGTCCTAATTGCCAATGGCGCGGGCATTACTATCCAGTTCATCCAGAATGTCATCATCCACGGCCTCCACATTCATAACATTGTCCCGGGCAGTGGTGGCATGATTAGGGATTCGGTAAATCATATTGGTTTTAGAACAATGAGCGATGGTGACGGGATTTCCATCTTTGGTGCAGCTAATATTTGGATTGATCATGTTTCCATGTCAAATTGCTCAGATGGTATCATTGATGCTATCATGGGATCAACCGGTATCACCATCTCCAACGGCCATTTCACTAATCATAATGAGGTATATATATAGCATGATCAAACATTAGAATCGAACTTGTAGCTGCAGAATGGTAAATTTAGTGATGTTAAGATTTGGGTCTAGATTAGGTTGGACTACAAGTTAGCGAGGCGACTCTTGAAAATAATCGAAAAAAAGATGAATGTTACAAAACAGTAAACAGAATATTGATTAACGATGGATGGATGCAGGTGATGTTGTTTGGAGCAAACGACGCCCACGTTGTAGACAAGATCATGCAGATAACAGTGGCGTTTAACCACTTTGGACAAGGGCTGGAACAGAGGATGCCAAGGTGCCGATGGGGTTTCATCCACGTTTTGAACAACGACTACACTCACTGGCTCATGTATGCCATCGGCGGTAGCAGCCAACCCACCATCATCAGCCAGGGCAACCGCTTCATCGCCCCTACTGACCCCTATGCTAAGCAGGTACGCGCCTTTTTAACATTCGCGTCTCCAAATAGACTTCATACCGAAAATTTTGACCGCACAAAACTGTATCATTTGGTATGATAATACTGTGCAGAGTTTCTTTTTCGAAGCATAGCATATACAAGATGCACAAACACAGCTCAAAATGAAACTGATGCACATTGTCTAAGTTGGGTGCAAAATGAAACTTTATTTTCTTATTGGGCTGTCAAAAAGGTTTAAAAAAAAGAGGCCGAAACAAAACAACACGTTTTCCGACGCACATTCTACATAATTCAATGCACTTCCACATACTTCTGCGGACTTTTCACAAATAAAGTTACCTCTATTTTCGTTCTCAAAAAAAAGTTGCTTCTATTTTCCGAACCTTGCTATGTTCAGTATTTTGCTGCTTCCTTAAAAGGAGTAATTGTCAATCTCAGGTACACTTTCCATATTTTTTGGGTACTAGTATTTTTATAGATCAACATAAAAATAAAAATAAAAAGGATGTAACACTGGCGATTTCAACATTATAAAATACACCAGTTGGCGTTCTGTGCATTGAAATAAAAGAATCACAAACAACCACGTCATTCTGTATGAAAATTATGCACATACATTTTGCTCTGGCTTTAGTTGGGCTCCCAGCAAGTGGACGGCGGAATTGGACCCTTATTAGGATCAGTCGAGGTGCGTGTAAGCTGGCCCGGACACCTCAGTTACCAAAAAAAAAAAACTACGTACAACATTTCAGTTTGCATTTATATTCATCTGACAAAACTGTGCCTATTGGTGAAGGTGACACATAGAGACTATGCTACAGAGGACACATGGAGCAAATGGCAATGGAGATCAGAGGGGGATGTGATGATGAATGGGGCTTTCTTTGTTGAATCAGGGGAACCCCAAATAGAAAAGTACCCATTCTCGAGGCTAGAGATGATCCAAGCAAAGCCTGGGAGCTATGTGACCAGACTCACCAGATTTGCTGGCGCACTTGACTGCAAACCAAACCAACCCTGCTGATTCGATGGAGTTTTGCTTTGGTTATTTGTGTTTATTTTTCTATTTTTGGTTTTTTGGGTTCGTGAAACCGAAAATTTCCATCACTGCAGTGGGTGCATCCAACTTTAAGGAAAGAAGTTGGAGAAACAACTTGTAATTTTTGTTGTTTAATTTCTCCAATTTTTTTTTGCCCTTTTTCTGTTACAATTTTGTTGTTGGATCAGTGGCCAGTGGGTCCGTTTCATTAGGGAAAAAAAATTATGATTGGAAATAAAGTGAAAAAAGAAAGTGTACAGAGTTTATTTTCGGAAAAGTTTTGCGAGAATCTTGGGAGAAATATTTGTAGTTACTAACTTACTCTTAACATATAAGTATACAACATGAATCATGACGGGAGGAAAAATTATGGGAATTTAGGAAGTGCCATAAGAGATAGCAACTACCACAACAAAATAAAATTTTCCTCGTGTTTTTGGTATGAAATTGAAAGCTGTGTAACATGCCTAAATGGGTTGCACAAGAAAATTCACTTTTTAACACTTTTTGTTATTTTTCTGCTAATTAAACTCAGCTAAAAATTAAAGAATATTGCTATACAAAGCAAAGCTAAAAAAAAAAAAAACTGACTGTTAAGGCCGGTTTTCAATGCAATTTCTTAACTAGGATAAATTTAGGTTAAAGATGTATCTCATTCTGCTGTTTGATCAATATTTTTATACCTTGTATCGTCAACCATTTTGGGCATGTTATAAAAACAATTGGAAGCCAAATAAAACAAGCTGTGGAGTGGTAGGTAATCGGGATGGCAATTAGCGATGGCAACGGATAAGGTATGGATCGGGGATCCGATTCCACTCCTAATCCCCAATTGGGAGGTCTATCACCATCCCCGCCCCGATCCCCACTGGAAATATTAGATAAAGAATCAAACCCGCCTCTAGAGGGGATCGGAGTTTCCCAAATATACCCATATTCAAACCAAAAAATATATAAGAGCTCTATAATGAAACTAAAGTGCAGGCTCAATTACCAAGACTTTTTCAGATTTCTTTGTAGAAATACAATCGTTATTGATATTCGTACGATTAAGTAGTCTATAATAGATAGTACTCCCTCCGTCATTTTTTAAGTGTCTTGCTTCGTAATTCCAACTTATTAAAAAGATATCATCATTATACCTTTCACATCAATTTTTTCCTCCACTTTTCCTACTTACCCATCATCATTACACTTTTACTTACTAACTTTTCAAAATGGAATCTACTTTTAGGGACAAAATAGACAATGCACCAACTTTTACCACTAACTTTACAAAATGAACATTTACTAAGGGACTGCCCAAAATAGAATACCGGATTCTAAAAAAGGGACGGAGAGAGTACTTGATAAGATTGGTTAAATAGGAAGTTATTTACATATGTAACTAATATTCAAGATTCAAATGGCATGTATTCTTGTATAAATACGTAAATAATCGATTCAATCCTATCGGGGCGGTTTTTAATTTTATTTTTTCCTACCCATGGAGCGGTTTTGATTTTCGAAAAATGATACCCGGCCAGTTTGGATTTGGGTAATGTTCATTTAAGCTAGAAATTCAAACTATAAGCCAACATATATCCAAGGGGCCATCCCAATTGAACTGTTATTGATTATGGGGACATTACCAGACAGTGGCATTGACTCCAAAATATTCGGAATGCATGGCACCGAGAATTAAAATTCCAACATACATGGTAAGGACTAACTGAAAAACATGGTAAGTCGAAGCCACATTACAATTTTACCCTCTACCATACCTAGGTTACTCCTCCAAAACCAAACAGATTGTGCTCTTGTTTTTTTTAATCGAGAAGGCAAGAATCCTAACTATATTGCATCAGGGATATAATATCAGACAACAAAGTACATCGGTGTACAATAAAACTCTGAAAATTAAAGAGAGAACAAGGCCTCCATGCAAGGAGGGAAAGAAAATACTAAGGGTAGACCACAAACCTCCACGTGCAGAGGACTTATAACTTTCAAGCAACAGAGAGGAAAGAATGGATCTCTCCACATCTCAAGCCTTATGACCTCCACCAATTCGTCTTCATCTTCAGAAAAAGTTATAGCCTCCACCACAAGTACAGTTCAGACTCTACTTGATCAGGGTGGTGGCCCAACATGCGTGCAACATGCACCGCAGCAATGAATGGCGTCAGGCTACGGTCATCGAATTAAGACGAATCAGGTGGAGAAAGGATGGAGGTGAGGGAAAGAGCAGAAGGCAGAGCCGGTCCTAAGCTAAAGTTTGTGTTGCTTTCGCTTTATGCCTCTAAAATCTTTTGAATTTCAAGGGCCTCTTCTACTTTTTTGCCCCGTATAATAGTCCAAAATAAGAGTTACATTTTAAATTTTCGCTTTAAGCCTCTAAAAAGTCAAGATAGACTTTGGCAGAAGGATAAGGGGAGGAGATGAGGGTGAAAGAGAAAGGAAGAAAGGTGATTGAAAAAAAGGGAAGATAACAACCCCTTCCCAAACACAGGCACCCTTCCCAAACACAGGCACTCAGAGAGAATTCTAACTAGGAATTTGTTGCGGATTATGCAAAGAGAAATGATTTTGCCACTTTCTTTTTTGTTATCGTCACTCCTCTACAAGTGTATTTTTGCACTAAAAATACACTTGCAGGGGAGTGGCATTAACAAAAATGAGATTGACAAAATCAACAGCCTTGTGCAAATGGTGATTGCATTAGGAGCTGACCTAGAGAGAGTCTCTTGTTTACTCGGGAAATGGTATTTGCTAACTAACCTGCCGCGATTATCTATTTTAAGGCACCGGAGTTTGAAACAAAAAGATCGCAAACTTGCAATTCGCTTTGGTTTTGAAGAGAAATCGATTGCCACTTACTGGACATCTTCATATTCTGCAGCTTCTTGTTTTTCCCTTTCCCAAAACGATTTTACTTTGTATCCATAATGCTATCGGTGAAGGGACTTGTGATCGACATGTCAAAGGCAAGTTATTTCACACAGTTTATTGTTACAGCAATTCTATCTTCCTGAATATTTCACATAGCCTTTTGACCAATTTAAAAATATATACAAAAAACAACCAAAGAAGACAATTGCAGCAGAAGTGAACCCTTGACCTTGCACAACAGCCACACTAAATTGGGAAAACTATTTCATTCTCTTGGGAAACTGTCACGTAGTGCCCCAATTTGGTGAGTATTTATGAATGTTGCGGGGTACATGACGTTTGTGTTGCTGTTTTGTAAGATAAAACAACACTCGTCACTCAGCAGTGGTGTGGAGCAATACCTCAAGACCAGTATATAAACTCGCAAGTAATATACCCAAACAAATTACCTTAAAATTTGGTCCTGGAATCTGTCCTAGGATCAAATAACTATATTCTGTCAAATAGAGAGATGCTTAAAATCCACAAATTACATTGGAAGCAATAATATTGATAGGGCTGTTTGGACTTTAGTGGTGCTTCAGAAAGAATATCCAGCAAATATATATCTGAAATCAATGTTGCATACTTGCATAACAATTTTACCAGCACAACAACAAACCTGTGGTCCTGTATTACAATTTATTCTGAAATACCATGTCAAAGGAATAAAGAAACATGAGTATTCATGCGCTTGCAGAGCATCATGTACAAATACTGGAAAAATATGAGAGAATCACAAAAACATGTATGGAAGAACGATGACAAGAAGAATTAAAAAAAGGTTACAAGAAAAAACTGTGAAATGTGTACAATCCACGTTTCTTCCTTTCTCCATGGGCATGCTGAAAAAGAAAGCTACTGGATGTCTTTTCCGGAATAGCTTAATCAATGTTCGGTTGAATCCATCCTCTACATATCATGTCAGGCGTCAACACAGATACATCAACTGTCACTACAGATAAAGGAAGATGAATGAGCATTCTTCTTAAATGGGAGCAGCTCTGAGCAATAGATTTGAGGTAAAGGGTGCCAGGGATTAGGGCAGCTTTATACCCACAATCATCCATGAAACAAAGGTATCGCATCAACTTAGGCTAAAGCAGGCACCAGAATCACAAGCTAAAGGAGAATGCAATCCCGCATAATGAATAGAGTTCCAATTAATACCTTGTCGGACTAGTGGGTGGGTCATCCAGCTCCTCAGAATACCTTGTCGGACTAGTGGGCGGGTCATCCAGCTCATCAGTAGAGTCTTGGCAGGAGCCATCTGTTATCGACCTACTGGCATTTCCCATCTCTAAATAATCTGCTATCTCCTTCAGACCCTGCAGATAAGCGACGACATCAATTTCAAATGCACTGGTACAGTTGTTTATGACTCCATCGTTTGAGGAAAAGAAACATTTACTCAACGTTATATAACCACCTGCTACCACAGGTATCAGATTCATACAATACGCATTCAACAGATGTGGTTCACTTGAAGTTGCAGATATCAACATAAATCAGATTAGGAGAATATATTTCACTAGCTTCCATATAAGTAAATAAATCCATGTCGTAGAATTTTCAGTACTTTCAACAATTACAATGTTCTGCAAAGAAAACAGCAATCAGGAAGTAGAGGCCTTCACAAGTTTATTCCAAATCTATCAATTTGAACGTTTGAACAGATTTTTCACAAAATACTGCTCTGAACCACCTACAGGCACCAGAAAGGGACCAGGATAATCATGGATAGATCATAGTATAACAGAAAATGGTCATCTGCAGAAGTATGAGCACTCTTAAACTTGTAAGCAAGCAATGTAAAAGCTAATGAAGTATCACGTTTTGCAAAGATACCATTGATTCATAATGAAATATTGCAATAGATATGGTGAACTCTAATTCGCAAATAATTAGCTTCCTCTGACAAAACCACTAACAAACAAAAACACACAGAGTAAGAGAGAAACCTTTAGGCTTGAAGTTTCAGAAGCAGTGAGACAACCACGAGACTTCCCAGAAAGGTTAAGTTGTTCCTGCTTAAAAATTTAGAGAACATAAATATCACAAGAGCATCAAATTCAGAAGCTGGATAGAACTAAATGCGGACCATTTAAGTATTGAAGAAACCTACGTCAACCTATTCCACAAAAAGGCACATAACTGGGTCCATGCTACAACATAGTTTTGTGGTGCAGTGTAATGAAGTAGAGAATGATATTTGACTGCTATCATTGACACATGCAAAGTAACCATGTCATCGATGAATACAAACAAGTGCAAGGAAGGGAAATGGAAATGGGTCTCAGGAGTCAGGACTGCAAAAAAATGACATCTCGTTACATTAAGGCAGCAACTAAGCTCTCTAGTAATCCAAAAGCACCCCCAATACAAGCTTGGAAAGCCGTATCGTGTGGCTCTTCACATATTATATGTGCAGACATTCAAACAGAGTGTAAATTCAAAGCTTGCATTAGCAATCACAAAAACCTGGAGAACTTCTGACATTTCCACTTCTACTCGATTAACAAAGTTGCACAGGTACAACACACCCCTATTTGCAAGGTCCTGTGACAACAGCAAGTAAGCATAATCTCAGGAATACAAATAAGAGACAAACTAACATTCAATGCAAAGCGAATCATAAAACCAGAGGCCATCAGCACCTTTTGAGACTTAATGTTATTATTAGGTTTTTAAAGATCTAAACCTACTAAATTTCTCCACAAGACAGTTAGCCAAGGGATAAAATAATCTGCCATACACTGGTTGTGTACCATTTACCCTTGAATAGTATTGTAACATTAAAATTGCCAGTTTAGTGACATGGATTGCACACAACCTGCATATGCAACTTATAGAGCTTATCCCACGTTGGTTAATTTCCAAGTCCAAAAAATTCCTTCCTTACTCTTCAAGACCAAGTCTACACAAAGTTAATTGGCTACTAGTTCCTCATGTCTTTACTCCATCTCTGTTCCATTTACCCTTTTCTAATACCATCAATTCAGCTAGAACGAAAACATATGAAACTACAAAATATTTACACAGCCTAATTTAACAAGTTTGCAGCAACAAACACACCATCAAGTTTGTTTATAAACGGTATCACATTTCAGCAACATTATCTGAAGTGTGTGTATTGCCAAGCCAAAGTAAATACGGAGTATTAAAATAAAGAAACTAGTCAGTTTGTCTTGTTGTTGTGGAACCAGCCAAGCCCAGTGAACCAGTCAATCCAACTTCGAGTCAGAGAGAATACCCAAACAAGCATGACCACAGGCCCACAAGTCAGGGAAACCAGAACACTCTAAATGAAAATCTTAGATGTGAAATGCGACACTTAAAATTTCCAGACAATTATCCTTCCTTGTAGAATCCAAAAAAACATGGAAGCTACTTTACCTGTTTGTCTGCTAGTGAGCAAATCTTTCCATCCTGCAGACAACAAAATAAATATGCTGAGCAAAAAAAAAAATACAAATTAAATAACAAAAAAGATAAAAGGCACCAACTTGAGAACACAAAGCTCAAAGAAAATTAAGAGAACTCTTGTTTGTCGTTCAAAGAATGTTCTATTAAAGCAACAATGGAATTCCAATGCCAAAAGCAAGAGCAATAAGGCCGTACAGAATTAGCACTGGACTGCTGGAGTGCTTGATGTACTTTTCTCTACTCACAATAGAACAAAGTTTGGGGTATTTGGAAAATATGCATAAGTTGAAAACTAACCGTCACTCTAGTAGAGAGGTGGTCCACATCAATGGAGATTTCACTCAACTGAGAGTGCACTACTACCTATGAGGCTTCTTGAAGAAGATTTCACCATTGTTATGGCTTGAGGCTGAGGTACCACGTGTTAGCCTCAACCAGCACAGTTTAGTCATAGAGTTGTCTTGCGAAACTAACACATGGAACCAAGGCCAATAGAGTAGATGGGGTGGAGACGACTTTGCACCAATGCAACTAGCCACGTGGGTCCATTTACCTATAAAAGGTTTCTCTGAAGTCTGAACAAATGTTTTGAGTAGCAACCCTTTGCACACATAACCAATAAGGGACTTGTAACTGATGAACGGATAACAATTAGATGACATAAATAAGCAACCATAATCCTATTTGTGTACTAAATACTAATAGTTCCTAAACTGTTAAGTTTAGGTTTAACAAATTCCGATGTTCAATACAATGCCAGACCAGGCCTTTTTGCCTTCTTTCCACCTAACCTCTCCACCAAACTATTACCTTGTAAGTTGTAATATCTCTATTTGAGCACTTATGTCTAATTTTGTAGTAAACTTTATGAGATGAATCTCACCAAGCCAGAAACCATTCTTTGTAAAGCATCCAAGTCATAGCCAATTTGAGAAAGATCACCACGAACATCAGTAACCTGTTCCACAAGTATCAAAAACTTTTATGCTTTTACAGATCATATTCAAAATGAAATTGTTGGCCTTAATATAGTTTTTTTTTTGGAAACAATATTGTTCATGAAAGCTGACCACAGAATTTCTCCCTGAACCACTTTATATGAAAAGATTAAGTTTCAAAAACATTAAACAATATGACCTACAAATATACCTTCCATATCATTGCAGAAGAACTATAAACTTGTAAAGCTAGCACAAAAGAGAAACCTTTTCATAGCAGTAAAACATTGTAAAAGAGGAAACAAATGGGTGCAACCCGTATGTCTTGACCAAAAAAACATGTGTCTTGATTTCTGCCTTCATGTTATATATCTACAATCCGGGTTGCTTACTCTTAACAGTCTAACTTAATGTCACTTCACAAGCAAGTCCATGTCTAAGAGGGCATCCCTTTTTGGGTTACCTCAGTCTTAATTAACTTCGATATCTCCAGTTGATCATCCAGTTTTCCATCCAAGTTTTCAATTCGCTGTGTCAAGTGCCTCTTTGTTGCCTGGTCAAGAAAATAGATAGAACAACAGTCAAAAAGCTGGATACAAACTCCATAACATTCTACAAGGTATAAGCACGTTTATTATAGAAGATTAAGATTGCAACTCAGAACCTAAGTCACAAGTCATCAATTCCCACAATGTGTCAAGTTGAGAACGCCTGAGAGCACGTTTATATTGTCCACTTTTTATACTAGTTTATAGTAGTAATTCGTTGTCAAGAACGTATGCCAAGATACATTTAAATAACCGAATCATTTATACCTTCCACATAAATATAATGTATATATCGGTAAAAATGCTTTTTCCAGAGCATCTCTCATATAAATTTATGAAGTAATATAAACATACTCCTTTCGTTCCTAATTGTTAGTCCACTACTGCATTTTGTGATGTTCCATACTTCCATAATGTTAGTCCCTCTTAAAAAGCCAAAAATCTCAAATTGGTTAGCTTCCATAACTATCCTCATAAATACGTAGTTATACTTTAAATGACTTACAATAAGGGTACTTTAAATGACTTACAATAAGGGGCAATAAAGGAAAATGACACCTTGAGATTTGAGTTAAAGTATAATCATTACATGTCTACTTAAAAAGTTAGAATTCCCAAAACGGTCTAACAATTAATTGACAGTAAGACAAGTTAACCACTTAGTTCAGTGGTAATTCCTTCTGTTCCGCACAAGTTATGTTCTTCAAAACTCAACCTTTACATGATTATATAGTGCAACCTTTCGATCAGGAATCAGCACATTCCTTCTTCATGCTCGCAAGTACATTGACTTAATATTGGGACAGCTGCGGAAACCAGGTTCACACGCATCTAACGACGTCACCGCAGGAGGATGTCCCATCCAGTGCCCTTATGGCTAGATGATTGTGGGCCCATTTGATTTATCGCCAGGCTATTTTTTTTCATTTGTCATTTCAGATTTATCTGTTTCATTTGCTCTTTAAAGGACAACTGCACAATGTTTAGGACGAATGAATATATAATGATTTTCTGGTTTCTCTTGAATTATTGTAAATTCTAATGCCCGTAGGTGTGGTGGACTCCTAAGGGTAAAATTCAGGCTCTACATCAATGTTGACATCAGAGCAGCCCTTGACTACAGATTCAGTGTTGATATAGTGTTGCTCATTTTTCATCATCTACGGATTCGAGATTTGCTCCGAAATCAATTTGCTTCATCACTTCCCAGTATCTACCCTCATGTACTACCTACGTAGAACCGACATGGACACGACACCAACACTCTTGACAGGTAAATTTTAAAAAAATGAAGGGCATGACACATTGGGGGACACGTTGTAAGATATATTTATTTTGTATAAACATAATTTAAAATATATTACTTAAGCTGTTCAAAACATATCCCCGAATGTGTAGCCTTGTGCAGCCATGGTTTAAGTACATTGTGGGGAATGGACATGATATCTTCCTGTGTCTTGAAAATTCGCACCCCCTTGGGCCTTTATTCAAGAAGTTCGAAGCTCAACTCCTTAATAATGTTGGCAGGTTTCTTCTGGGTAAAGCGGACACTATTATTGACCAAGGGTTTTGGAGATGGCCCAGACCTAGAAGCCTCGTAACAAGGGACATCATTAACCATACTTCATCCTTCTTTGTCCCTATTACTAATCAAAGTGATTCTGTCATCTGGACTCTGCATCCTTCTGGTTGTTTTACTTCTGTCTGCTTGGAATGTGTTAGAGAAGAAATATAGAATCGACTTCAATGGCTAGAGAGAAGAGAACAATGTGAGATTGCAAAATGCGAAGGCAACATCAGCCAAGATGAATATGGAAGTTCAAGAGACTGATCAATATGAATGGCTATAGCTTATTGGACATTATTGCACCCCAAATCGCTTCACGCCCTCCATATAAGTGCGACGCTTTCCCTCTTTTAAATATATTTACACCATAATCTATTATTTTGTCTTTGAAAATCACATCTATTTTCAATGTGTTTTACATCAAATGATTAAGACTCCTTCCCAACTCAAAATGTCATGCCATTACGAACTTCTGCGTCTCTTCCACCCCGACTGCCCCGTCACCCAAACTCTCCTTGCAGGCAAGAGTGCACAAACACGACAAAAGCAATATTCGGCCTTCTTTTCACATGAGAAGAGGAAAAAGAAAAAAAGGACCCTAGCAAAATAAGTTTTAAGAAGACTCGCAATAGTTCTTCAATAGATGGCCATTCCTGTAACAAGAGGCTATATGTCTCCCGAGGAATTTTTCAGTGCCGAGCGGGTATTGTCGACGTGGCACCCGCTCGGCATACCCGAGCCGTCCGATACACTTTTGGACGGCTCAGATTAAAACACTCTCTTCTCTCATCCCAACACTTTTTCTCTCATTTTCTCTCTCCAAATCTGAGCCGTCCAAACCCGTAATGGACGGCTCGGATTGCCGAGCGGACACCACGTGGTACCCGCTCGGCACTGAAAAAATTTTCATGTCTCCCTATCAATATCAATATCAATATTTTAAAATGAGTCGGGTCCCGGAGAATGGCCAAATGAGGTGCAGGAGTTATGAAAGAAGTTTTATGGGACCCGGGGAAAATAAGTGTGAAGAGTTAACTTTGACACCCAGCACAAGATTACTGAAAGAGCAATAGCTATTGGCATGGGCTCCAAAAATTCTCCAGTCTCATTCTTTTAGGCCCTGCTTGTATGAAGGAAAAAGGAGGGGAAAAAAATAATAAGAGGTATATGGAGAGGGGCCCAGCTCTTTTACTCCGTTTGGCATCGCAATTTCTTCCCTTATTATTTCTTACTCCTCTTCATTTTCCTCAGTCCTAGGGATTGTCCGGTCTTATTTTTGGGCTCCTCTTATTTTTTAGCTCCCCTTGAAGTCCCCAAAAATAATCCTGGTTTGGAGGGGTATTGTAACGAAAATACCCCTTGTTATCCCCTTTTTCCATCTACCATTCAACCAATTTCTACTCTCCATTCTACCAAAAATCATATTTTCTATTCAAACCTATCCTAAGACTCCTAATTTAGTTTCAAGGTTCTCTTAGAGTGCTCGTTGAAAGACTTTAGAGCCAAAAATTCATTATAACCATTTAAGATAAAATGATCAAAAAAATAAGATATTCGCACCGGTTGTTCAAACAAATTGAAAATTGAAATACTTAATTTTTAACTATATTTTTTAATATATAAACGGTGTAAAAAAATAAGTGTTCCCATTTTCAATCCGTTTGAACCGGTGCGAAGATCTTAGTTTTCTTATCATTTTATTCTAAGTGAACATAATTAAATTTTGACTCTATAACTCTCATTGATTAACCCTAAGAGATGTTTGATTCTATGACTTTCTTAAAACTAATCAACGAGAGCCCTAAAATTAAAATTTAATTATAACCATTTAGGATAAAATGATCAGAAAAAACTAAAATTTTTCCATTGATTCAAACGGATTGAAATTTGGAACACTTAATTTTTTTTTTAAAACCAAATTTTATGAAAAAAATTGTTTAATAATATATTACTGCTTAAATTGTGAAAAAATAATTAAATTTGTAATTACATATAAAACGTAATACATATTTAATTTAGGGACTGCACAAGAGCAAAAGGGTCATTTGACAGCTTTTTATGTCCTCTACCCTTCCTTATACTCTCTATTAATCCTCCTGCCAAACCAAGTATTATTTAATCCCCCCTCTAATACCTCATCCAAACAACTTATTATTTAATCCCCTTTCATAAATATCACATAAATGTGGGTCATCCCTTATTAACTAATATCCCCTACTATCTTATCCCCTTATTAACTAATACCCTCAATTCTTTTTCCGCATTCAAACAGGCTCTTAGGAAAAAACGTTTTCACCGAGTCAAATTTGATACTGGAAGTCTGGAACAAAAAAATCTCCTCTTGGAGCGAGCAAACAGAGCAAGAAACATGTGAAAATACATTTCATCAAGAAGTGTTACCATGCACATACATCTGCAAAATTACATTTTGTTACATCAGGTTAATATATTAACTTAGTATTAAGCCCCGAAAATTACTTTAAAAAATCGGAAGAAATCTGTTAAAGCAAAACTTACAGCAAGAGCCTCAGACACATGCTGGAGATGTTTTGTCAAGTTTGAAACCGCATTTGCCATATTACTCTTTGTCACATACATAATGTCTGAGAATGAAAGACCCTAAGAAATTAACAATGCAAGAAAAGAAAACGAAAAAGGGAGGAATTAGTCTCTGAAAATTTATCAAAGTTATTTGGCAACGATGAGACTGAATAAAATAGGAAATAAAAAAGATCCATGAAACAGCGGATAGCTAAAGTGAAACTGTAGATATAAAAACAATGAAGATAGAAACAAAGGAACATCTCTTAACCAATTACCATACCTTCCACCACATATATCCATAACCCAATGCTCCTAAGGCAGCAGCTGGCGCAAGAAGAGGTGTTATGGTACCTGGAGAGAGAGAGAGAGAGAGAGAGAGAGAGAGAGAGAGAGAGAGATGACAATGGAAAGGCCACATGCAGAGGGAAGATTCAACCAATTAGGGTAAACACAGTGTACGGAAAAGAGAGCCTGAATGTAAGTATTTTAAGCAGTTAATGTAAGTATTTTAAGCAGTTAATGTACACCGAGGAAATACCATAATAGTTGTACACGGTCGAACCAAAACCAATACCATGCACATTGATCAGTTGTCTAGCTGAGGCCAGTTGTCGGACCTCCGCTGCTAACCGATGCACCTTCAGGATAATTAAGCAAAATACCACAACAAGAAAATATATACCTTAGTGGCAATATATAGCAAAAATGTGGAGGACATATAGCAAAAATGTGAAGGTTTAATGACATATAGCAAAAGTGCCAGGCAAGAAAACATTCAATGCTACAACATACCTCATACGCTTAAACATGTAGGAAAGATACATCTTCCACATACCGTTTTCCTGCTAAACATAAACAGCCTAGTTTCCAATTCCCAAAAGCTAAACAGGATCTCTTATTCTAGATGTCACTGCATGATCTCTGCCTAGTATGGCTACACCACTTAATCTTCCTACAAAGCAGAGCTGGATTTGCACTCAGATATAAACGTGAACTACAATCATGCCCGAAGAATAATTCTACCCTGATGTTATCAAATTTATATGTGACTTGTAAAGGATGGACCTCAATTAATGTGTACGGAACCTAGTGCACGATAACCATTACTACAAGCTTCATGAGCTCACAGAATGATCTTGGGAAGGATCTAACAGTGCAAGTAAGCAGTGGCGTAGCCAGAATTCGGTATCACTTTGGTAACTGGGGCACAATTCAACACATGCAACTTGGTGTTTAAAAAGAAAACTATCTCCTTTCTAAGAATTTGACGATACACCTAATTTGATTTTCTTTTCAACTATTTCTTCAAGATCTTTGTTAAAAATAGTGTTCAACTATCACATTATCTTGGAGTAGCAATTAAGTTTTTTGTTCTATACAAATCATCTTCTACATAGAGATCTAGAGAGGAGTTGTTGACAGATTTAAGAAGACAAAGAAGGGACAACGTGAAATGGGGCCTTGCTTGACTTGCATTTTATGATGAGATAGTAATTGTAATTCCATCAACACATGGTAGTTTGTTGGCTAAAATTTAGTACATGGTAGTTTGTTGCTAAAGTTTAGTGAATGGAGGTTTGCTTTGTTACACCATAAGCATTCTTAGTTAAATAAATTTTATAAGTTTTAAGATTACAGTTCGGTGTTCGACTAGGTTTTAGTAATTAGTTGTCTAGTTATCTTGATATTGCGTGGCCTTTGAACCAAGTAGCCTATTATTAACGACAAGGGAAAACGTGGCCTTAGAGGAGGTTAGTATTATATTAGACTAGGGTTAATTATTTTCTGAGAGAGAAGCCGCAGTCGAGGGTTTTGCCTGGTTAGAGATTTGCCTAAATAAGTGGTTTGTTCATCTTCATTCTTTTTCTCTTTTCCTTTTTCAGGCAAGTAGGAGACTTCCGCAACGACTCTGATGCCATCTCGGGATTTATTTATTTATTTATTTTTTGGGTAAGTCTCGGGATTTATTTTGTTTGACCTTTGTTGGGGAATCAGTAAGGAAAATACTTTTGTGCACCAGAAAACCGAAACAGAATTAAAAACAAAGGAGCAAGCAAACACTTGTCTGCTATGGAAGAGATTCGGACAAGAACAGTAAATGGAGGAAAAACAACTCACAAACTGTCGACTCCGGAAAACAAGAAATAGATCGAGTTCAGCGATGGGTCACTATCCTTAAAACAGATTTTGCCCTCACCAAAGGTACTCTTTTGGACGTCCACTTCCCAGGATGCTAATGATAGGATGCTAACGATCTTTACGCACGCAAACGCAGCACTTCAAATGCGTGCCCCACCAACAAAACTATGCAGAACTCTCTCGAATTCTATATGCGGAGTGTATGTGTGCTCTATGGATATTTTGATGCATGAATGCGAAGTGAATGTGTGTTCTATGAATTTTTTGATGCATGAAATGGCTGGACCCTATCTGTTTAAATAGGCATGCAAGTGACTGTCGGAACAGGTACGAGTTGGTTCACAAAGGATCATGATCGAAAAGGTTTTTTTGGGTAATTCATGATCGAAAAGGTTGCAATCGTTCGAAACGAGAACTGATGCAATGATCCAAAACTCGCATTGTTTCGGCTGTACCCGAAAAGCCACGCACTGGTTTGGTTTTGAATAGCCACGCACTGATTCAGTTAGTCATGACTCAATGACTCATGCGTGCACTGGTTCGTTTCAAACCCAACAGCCACGCACCACTTCAATTTGGGTGCAAAATTGTGGAGATAATTAGGCTAAGTTAAAAAAAAGTTGGCCTAAAAAGCATGTAATTCTTAGGAAGCAAGCCCAATTTGTTTTAATCAAAATCCAAGCCCAAGCCCAATTGGCGGGCGCCCGATTCCATCTTCCTTCAATTATGAAATACGAATGACCAACTTTGAGACCCAATTTTTTTCACATTTAAAAATGATTTTGTCCAAGTAAATATTCAATCATTATCCCCTAACATCAAGGAATATTTTCCAATTTGGACTCGCCCACACCACAACAAAGTGTGGGACCCATAGATTTTATGCCGCAAAGATGCAAAAAAATCTTTCTCAACAACCATTTGTCTAGGGCAGTGATAATGTCAAAATTATTTTTGTTAGTGCCAAAATTCTAGTACATAAAAATCTTGTACATTGCACATGGTACAAATTTTTTGTGCACTAGAGTTTTAGTACTAACAAAAACAGTTTTGGCATTATCATTTCCCTTCTTCTAACCACCCCTTAGGGTGTCTTATCCTAATTTAGTGTTTCATTTTATCGCTTTCACATTTGAAATATTTTGTTAGATATTTAGATTCTTCTTATTATTGTTGATTCATTAATATTGTTAGGTTCATGGGATATTTGTGGTCCATACTTTTGATTAGATCCTTTGGGTTTGAGTTCTTTGTAATAAAAAGATTTTCAGTTACTTATTAATCCATAGCTTCAGTATTTAATTTAATTTCTTTTTAGGCTACCTGTTCCGTAAGTTTGGGTCTTGTGGTTCGGTCACTACCTTTTTTGGGATGTGACATGCTTGTTAGTAAATTATTTAGTGGTCTTGGAGCGCACCATTATATGGTGTCCCAACACCCTCTCAATTACATAGGGAGTATTTAGGTGAGATTCATATATTAAGTCTTGAGCCTTACATGAATACGTGGTGAAGAAGGGGAACATGAAACAATGTCTTTGAAGCAGTCAATAATTTTTCCGTGTTTTGAGGTACCACGATTAAGGGTCATCATTTAGCCCGAAGGCCCGCGACCCGCCCAAAGTCTGTCTGGCCCGCCGGGCTTTTACCCGGCCCGAGCTCGAAACGGGCGGGCTAGCCCAGCCCATAATTTGTAATGGGTAGGCTTGGGCCTATGAATTTTTACTCGGCCCGCCCGTAGGCCCGGCCCATGAGCGCGCCCGTGGTACCCGTCCAAAGGCCCGCATATTAGCCCAAAATCACACAAAACCCTTTCTTTTTTCCCTTGGTTTAGTTTTGCCCAAGGAAATTTAAGCCCGCCCGTTGGCCCACCCGGCTTTTGGCCCGCCAATTGGACTAGCCCATGGGCCGGGCTTGGGCTTCAATTTATGGTAGATGGCCCGACCCGCCAAAAAGAAAAAGCCCGATCGGCCCGACCCGTGGGTGGGCTTGGGCAGCGACTTGGCGGACTGGGCCAGCCCGGCCGATGATGACCCTTAACCACGATCCTACTGAGATAGCAACTTATAATTTCCTACCTAAGATTATCATTTACAAGTGTAAAAATAATAATTAAAAAAAAAAAACAAAATTCAATGGGGCCCATGCCCCAACTGGTCTCAAGCTCCCTCGGCTGCTGCATGTAAGATGCGTTTACTACTTTACTGTAACTTAACATAGATCTGGGTTCAGTAGGAGAATGGTAACTTACAATAACTGCATGTCAGATAAACTAGCATAGCTTTGGAACTAAAGTGTGATATGAACGTTAATTAGTGGCATCTTGATGATTATGCTTTTTAATATTGGGTCAATCTTTAGTACAGTAAATTCTTTCAATAAGTCTACGTAATAACTCTTAAGTCTGTTGAATTACTTATACATCGAAAGTTGAGAATTGTATTAAGACTAGATCATCATTTGAGATGTTTCAGATTTTAGGAAATTATACTAAAATCCATGCTTTTATGTACGGGAACTTATTATCCGTTTTTTGGTACTTAAATATTCATCCTTTCTTGTAGAGCGTCGTAAGTATTCATTCTGGTCATTTCGAATGATTATGTTTTCATCCCTCAATTTAAATAAACCCAAAAAAGCCCTTAATTGACTAAATTTCCTTTTTCTTGGGTACTATATAAGGCAAAGAATTTTGAAATATAAAAACATAAATTATGATTTAAATTTACCATTAAATCTGTATAACAAATCAAATCCCACTGAATTAGGAAAGTAATTCAATCCAATCTCACTGCATTAGGAAAACAATCCAATTCAATCCCACTAAATTAGGAAAATAATACAACATAATATACTATGGTGTCCCCAGTCATTTTGGGGACACGGTAATTTTGGCATAACTTTACCATTAGAAGCATAACTAAAATCAATTATAAGCATAACAGAACCCAAATAAGACATAACCAAGGAATATCCAAAAAACCAACCAAGGCGTAACTAAACCCAGCCAAGGCATAACAAATAAGTTATGTCTTGCCATGGTTTTGGTTATGCCTTGCTATGGTTTTATTATGCTTGTAATGAGTTTTGGTTATACTTATAATGATTTTGTTATGCCAAAAGTTACGGTGTCCCCAAAATAACCGGAGACACCGAAGTCATTCCCCGTAGGAAAAAGGAGATAAATGGCCAAATGGGGTTTTGTTTGGATTAGTAATATATATATGATTGGCACCTGATGTTATGTTATGAAATCAAATAAACATAACGAAAGCGGCAATCAGATATAATACTACGAATCTCAGGGAATGCATGAAATTTCCAGAATCCCAGGGATACCTATACACGGAGGCGGACACAGGGGAGTGCAAGCGGGGGCTCGGGTCCCGCAAACCCCCTTATTGTCGTAATATTTCTACTACATTTTAGGTTTTTTGTGTAAAAATTATGAAAAAAGGTCCCTTAAAATTGTGTAGTTGTTATATGAGGGTGATATACATATGATTTGATACCCACATCACGAATCTTGCATCCGCCGCTAACTATGCATTATCCATAAACTTCAGGGGAGGTCAAAGTAACTACTCAAAATGAGTCTTTTTCTTTGTCTAAACGGATAAAAAGCACCAACATTCCAAATACTACTAGTATCTCCAACAGCTTTTTACAATAACAAACTCACATACTTGCGTAATTAAGCTGTATCGTAAGACACATAACCTCACCTGGGAAGCAATGGCATCAGAGTAGTCTGGGTCACCATCTGCTATCCCACTTTTCTCTAATCCTTTCACCACAGCCTAGAAATAAAACAACACCACAATGTGACAGCAAGTCAATCCCTTTACCCAATTACAAAATCCAGTAGACCCTACACACAATGCATGGAGAATATACTTCATCTAGCTATAAATTTAAAAGAAAAAGGGCCATAAATTAGGGAACAAAAAACCGACAATTAATCAGGACATTAAACAACATCAAACGAATAGAACTAATGTAAAACTAAAAAATACGCTCAACTTTAACTTACATCACACAGTCAGAAATTGATAGGGCTGCAAATGAACAAATGTGGCTCGGCTCGACTTGTTTAGTAATCAAGCCGAAATCAAGTTCGAGTTTAGGATGGTATAGTAAACGAGCCTATCTCAATGTTCTAAAGTCCACCTCGGCTCGTTTGCAAACGCTTAGCTTGTTTATAGAGGATTGCTTGACTCGTTAATCGCTCGGCAATGAGCCAAGCTCGATCTTGAGTTTTAGGCTCACTTAGTTAACAAGCCGATGTCAAACACTACAAAAGCTCAGCTCCGATCATTTGCATCCCTGGACAGTCTCACAGATTACATCCAAATACATATCGGCAGACTGGCAGTTTTAAAACGGATTAAAATTTGGTGATTCGAATCGAGATGAATTTTAGCTGTAGAACAAAGAACAAGATAAACGGCGACGTAACAAGCCGATTACCTGAAGCTCACCCAACACATCGGACAATTTCCCGTTCTTGAAAAGAACCGTGCTGGTGTACCCTGTAGGGACAGATTTCAGTCGTGAGCATGATCAAATAGATATCAAAAGCTAAGAAAACAAAATTCGACTAGAAGCTCTGCGTGTGTGTGTGGACAGACCTGCTCCGACCAAGATCACGATCTTGGATAGGCCTGCGCCGGTTTGGAGCGCCATCGCTGGGATCACAATTGCTTGCAGAAAACCCTATCTAAGCCCCTCTGGCACTGGCCCTCTCCCTCCCTCCAAACGAAACTGACAAGTTTTTCAAAATCCTTGTGGTACTTATACTGTTATACATTCGTGCTACGACGCCGTATCGCGTGTGGAAATGCTTAAATGCTCTGCTTTCACCCCACGTCATCATCACTCGGTATTCTAAACAGCTTTGCTATAGATACATACATCACGTACATGCGGGTTTTGGATCCATCTTGGATTCTAAAAAAATGATCGGAATCGC